>VYZU01085085.1:13188-25899 GCA_013401355.1 Ceyx cyanopectus
TCATTTACCTTTTCTGCTTCAAACATCATATATGTGTCATCATTGCCTTGTTTTACTGAATTTTTCAGATTCACTTGACTTTCATTTTTATCATTTTTTAATATTTCTGCTGCTGCTTGCACTTCCGGTTAGCGTCTCCCCTTCCATGCCGTTCAGTGCATTGAATCTTCCATGTTACACATCAATGTATTTTGTTGTTAACTGCAAACTTATGAATTTCAGAATCCAAAATGCTGGTGAGTACTTGCTTTTGTGTGCTTTGTCAGGTCATTTTACTAGTTCTTATGTGTTCCCAACTTAATAGCAGTGAAGAGGCAATTCAGCAAGCCAAGTGGATTTGCATTTATCTCTTCTAAAAACTTCCATTTGACTTCACAGAGATACTATGTACCATAGGCCCTGCTCAAAGTAAACAAAGAATAAATGGTCGATGGTTTCATGTTAATTAGTATTTTCACTCAGATTAATTAATGAAATTACTTGTTTCTTTCTTTTTATCACATAAAAATAGGGGATTGATTCTGCAGGATGCTGAGTGCTCCTGAGCTTTGCATCTTTCTTTACTTTTGTGTGGGCCGGGAGTTGCTTAGTGCTTCACAGGATCAGTCTTCTTTTTGTATGAGATGAAAAATAATGAAAGTGCTACAGCTTTGAGGGTTTCTGCTCACTGTGAGGGTTTTTGCAAAGGCTTAAACAGGAAGAAAATGTTAAGGAATTGTTACATACTTTAAAAGGAAATAAAAAAATCTAGTAAAAGACAGAATGAGATTTTGTATAAATAATTACCGTACTGAACGGCTTCCTGATGTTTTCATGTGCAGTTTGGTCAAACAGTGCTCAGGAGATGAAAGGTCCGAGTTTTCAGATGTAATCACTGAGTTTAGATCCCTTAGCTCTTATCATTCAGATAAACCTGACAGTTCAGAAAGTCTCTTATTTTGGTGTAGGTTCTAGATTTTATTTTTTTGTTGGTTTTTTTTTTGTTGTTGTTGTTTTGGTTTGGGGTTTTTTTTTTGTCATCTTTGGGGGGATAGAAATCCAACCTCTTCCTCCTACCAAGATATTGCTAGTTATTTTTGAGATGTTAGTTAAAATAATCCATTAACTTCTTGGATGTTGATGGTCCCCCACAGCCAGACCAGATTTTTTGATGTAATATATGGTTTGTACTAAAATGAAAAAAAAAGGTGAAAGGTCTAAACACAGAAATGGCTTCAAAGACTAGTCTCTCCCCTTAGAGGACAGATTTTCTCCTTATCTAGCTGTGGTTCAACATGTGTCAAACAAAACAACAACTGTCATCACTTTAGAGTGTCCCATAAAAGGAAAATCAACTAATTTTCTGGCTTCTTGAAAATACAGAAATAAAATGAATGTTTTATGGTGGTGGTGGGGTTTTTTTTGTTGTTTCTTTTCTTGTTTTTTTTTAATTAAGTGAATGTACTCTCTAAAGAAATTGAGAAAAAGCTTGGTGTTATAAATTATGTGTTGAAATTTGTTTGTTTTTGGTATAGAGGACTTTGCTGAACCTTTTAAAGATAAGAAACATATGTTTAGAAGTTAACTGTTTGGAGTTGAAAAGAATGAGAAAATGTTTCTGAAATAAANCTGGCAATTGAAAGGAAACATTAGCTCTTGAGTAAATTAACATGCTGTTTCATGGTACAGGTAGTATTCTTGGTATTTTGTTTATATAAGGGAATTACTTCTGATAGAAAAAGTGAGTTTCTTAATAAACTTAGAAAGATTTCATGCCTTTTTAGCATTTTCATGGCACCAGGAGTGTCAATGTATCATGGACAGACTCTTCTAACCTTTTTACTTCAAGAGTAAATAAATATGTGAATGCCTTTTAATATTACTAATTAGAATTAATTGTCTAAACAGAAGTTAATTTTATAACAAGATACTCCTGGTTCAGTGATGGTTAGGTGTGACAACTAAATTTCTGTTTCATGTGCATTCTTTGATGCATGTGTGAACCTGTGATGAAAACTTACATATTTTTTCAGTTTGTTGCCAAATCGTCAAATTACATTAGTTATTTCAAACAACCTTAAATTAACCTTAAGTTTAATAAAGGGGGGGGAAAAAAAAACCCAAAACAACAAAACATTGATTCTAACAGCAGCTGAACTGTGTCTCTTGGGAGATCAAGATCATTCAGTTGTCCCAAAATAGTGGGATACTCATTGGCAATCTGTTGCTTGTTTGTTTTTTGTATCTTGCTTTGAACTGGAATGATGCAGGTAACTATTAACTATTTCTGTGTATCTCAGAAATAGGACGAGCACAGTGTTACTGCATTTTTGAAGAAGTGTAATGCCATTTCCTCTTAACATATTTTTGCTCCTTTTTCCTCTAGTACTAATATATCCTCCTCTCACGCTTAATCTTTGGCCTTTTTTGTTTATCTTTTCTTTGCTACCGCCTGAGGTTTTGACGTGACTCCACAAAGTTTCTTTTTTAAGCCACAGGTTAGTCTGTCTTCTAATTTGCTCGAAATGACCAGTGTAATGCTTGGTTTTAGCGCACTAGCAAGATGTGGCTTCTGAAAGGTGACCCACTTTTAACTGTCTATTTTGTGTGCTGAGATTTTTTGTGACTAAAACTGAGTGTTTAAAGCTCCCTTTCCTGATCAAACTTCAAAGATGAAGGGGATATTGCTCCATGTGCCCAGCTGATACTCTATATCAGAATGAAAGATACTGAAATTATAGAGGATTATATAGAATTTATATGAAATTCTGTTTTGTGTTTGACTTCTGTGACAAAATCTGCTGCTGTGCTTGAAGTAGTCCCAGTAATTGGAGAAGGTTTGATCTGAACTATAAGTTTAAAGTCACTGTCCAAGTGATTTGGAGACTTGGATAGAAGGCTTTGTTTTACCTGACCTCTTTAACAATGCTATGCTACCAATCTGATTCACTTGTTCTGGACACAAGTAGCATTCAGTCCCCATGAGTTGACTTGAACTGTAGTGCTAATAACTTTTTCACCTAGTAACTTCTTTTTGTTAATTCTGCTTTTATAGTCTATTTTGCTGCTTCTTTCCTTCAGATATACTTAAATCCTTTTACCTTGCATGACCCAAGGAAAAAAGTGTGTTTACAGAAATTTTTTAAGCAAGGAGATGGAAATAGAAACTTGTGCCATGGTCAGTGATGTGGTCATGACACAAATCATGACATGGTTTTTCTGTTAAAAAATGCTAGTGTTTCTCTAAAAGAGGTGGTGCCTCTGGACAACCATATGATGCTAAATTTTTGAAGTATTCTTGAGTGAGATGTGCTGTTAAATTTTCACCTTACTGAGACTAGAGAAGTTTTGCTGTTCTAAATGTCCTTTATCTATAGTTATTTTTTTTAGGTTAAGATTCCTTCATGATTTACATAATCACTTAAATCTCTCTGACTTTATTTGAAAGTGTGTTTCAGTTTTCACTACTGAGTGCTTTGCTTTACATCTTTCTTTGAGGTAGACATATTGAGGACTTAAAATTAATGACAGTGGCTTTTGTGATATACTGTGCAGAGATTTTTTGGGGAAACAATGTCAGTATATCGCTATCAGAACAAACTGATTAGTTTATGCTCTGACATTTCACAGATCATAGTGAAATACTGTATTAGGTTTCCCCTGTAATCTGTTATTACTTTTTAGCTTCTGCAGTACAAGAGTCTTTGTAATTGAATCCAAAGAACCAATATCTTGTGAGGATGCCTCAAAGTAGTTTCTGCAGATTTTTGTTCATTCAATGTGCTTACTATTTGGTAACACTTGTTATGACAGTGATTAGAAGGTAGAATAGTGCCTGGAGTTGTGTTGTGCATTCAGAACTGTTTCAGTGGAGTTACGTAACACAACTTTTAGAGAGTTATGCTGCTGCTTGTCTTGTTGTGGAAGTAGCTGGTCTCGTGATTTTCAGACTCTGCCAAATTAGTTTCACTGAGCTCTCACATTGAAATAATCTTTCAAATATATCTCTTAAAGAAATGGAACACTTTCTGATTCTCAAATCTTTTTTTTTTTTTACAAATACCTTACTTGATTTAATGGAATAAGTAATATATATAAGTAATATATAAGTAATTATCTTGTGAAATCCCCCTTTCCTGTTTGTGTGAAGTGGTGGAGAGTGAGAACAACAGATAGGATTTGGGTTTTGTGCAGCTGAGCTATCAAAAAATTACTTCCTTCTGGCTTGTTCATGTGCATTTGTATCCTCTAAATTTCATTTTTCAGAGACACCCAGATTAGGTATCAGGACCCTGAAGGAAGGAACTGTGTCATGTCTTGTTCATCCTGTACATGGGGTCCAACTACCGGTCAGAATATTGTCTTCACTAGCTTCTGGCAATGCCCATATTTTTCACCTCCTGAAGTTGATAACTCATGTCACTAATATCCGGTTTTAGAGAGTGATATTTAAAAATATGATAGAAAATATTAAAATGGACCTCTTAAACCCAAACCAACCAGAAAATGAACTGCTGAAAACAATAATGCAATGCAATACTTTGATTTTTTTCAAGCCAACATAGCTAAGACATTAGTTAAAAATACAAAAACAGCAAACAACCCCTCCCATTGGAATTTTTTAACTTAAGTAGTTTTTTATAAAAATCTTTGTTTCTTGTTGCCCATAGAAGGGTGCGTATTTCTAAAATACAGCTTGAGTTATTTTTTTAGAAACTGGCTGGAGTTTAAGGTGTAACTCAGCTTCTCTGAAAAGTAAAACTATGTTGCTTAATCTCACCTTGCTCTGCACTTACACCTTGATCCAACATTTCCCCCTCGCTGACCCCACACTGGTATTGAGTATTTTGAAAGTGTAGCTTTTTGTTGTTAACAAAGTGTGACTGGGAATCATGAACTATTCAATGAAAAGAGTATGAGGCTTAATATGCTAAAATAATCTTTTATCTCTTGACGTCCTCTGGAACTGCTTCCAAGTATTTTGGAATGTGTCCAGGATATTTTAGAGAACATGGTACCCTGGTTTTCCAGAAGGGCATAAACAGGTCTAGAAACTTGGACATGGAGAACATCAAGATACTGCTGTAGGTTTGGTGTCTTGCTCATCATGCTGTGTTGCATGGGAATGACAGCTGCATCTAATCCTCAGCACACAGGATTTTTGAGGAAACAGCTGGCAAATTCCTTCCTTTACAAGACAGTGATCAGTGTTTGTATTAGCAAGTCAGCTTGTTTCTGTCCTCACCCAGTGATGGTTATGCATCCATCTATGGGGATATGTGTTGGACTGCAGCAAGACTGTCTTTTGGCATCACGCAAATTATGTAGTTCCTACATTAGAAGTATTAAAAGCTTCATTACTTCTTAAATAGCTTAGATGGTTGTGTGTTGTTTTTCAAATATTTTCTAAATCTTGGCTTGGTCTGTTCTGAAACCTCTACGACAAATGCATTCTTGTCTTAAAATGACATTAGACTCTTGTTACCATAGTTATGGTAATGATGAAGGAAAGCACAGAATGGAAAAAGGAGAGAGTTCTACTTCCCTTTTAAGTGCTCATCACCTCTAATGTTCTTGAACATGCTACTCGGGTGTTTCTTACTGGTTTGCTTCTAGTAACCACCTCTTCATCCCCATTGTGACATCTGTCTTCACATCTTTTATCTTGTCTAAGATGTGTCCCCAAACTAGTTTTCACTCGTGTGCTGAGTATTGCTGCAGGAAGAAATGAGATGGTTCAAGTTCCCTGCATCTGTGTGATGAGGCGTTCTCATGTTCAGAGTATCATAGGAAGGACCATTTGCTTTCTCTTTTATGTGTTGGAAAACAATAAATGGTCAAATAGAATTGAAAGTTTCTGTATGATCCATGGATCAGTTCTCATGACCATTCTCTCTTCTTCACCTCTGGAATTGTCTCATTCCTCAAGGTTTCTTCTGTCCCTCTTTATCTTTTCATGACATAACCCCCTGGTCTTAGTATTTACAGCCATGCTTTTCCCATCTGTTCTTTCATCTTCGGCTTATATCTATTCTATGAAGTTCAGCTTTACCCATTTTTTGTCCTGATTTTTATTGCTGCCTTAAGTTTTTGGTTGTTTGGTGGGCTTTTTTTCCCCCCTCTTCTACTTTATGAGAGGAAAATGGCTCTTGTATAGCTCTCCTTAATGCTTCCTATCTTAAATTAACTATAGAAGACCTCTCCACTTTGTAATTTGCTTCATCCCCTTCTGAAAATTCCCAGTGCGTGCCAGAAGCCATATGCTTTGCCAGAATCCAGGTGGTATTCCTAATATCCAACTTTATGAATTACTGCAATAATTAGACTAGGTGAGAGTGGTCATATGAAGTTATATGGACTTTACATTGTGTTGTTATACAGCAAACATCTTCAAGTTTATATGATCCTTAACGCACTCATGCTTGCTGTAAGTATATGGTGATACTTAGGCTTCTCACTCCAACCTTTTGACTGAAAACACTATTGACTTGGTTATATTTTGGTTTAGGTTTTTCCTTGAATGATAGGAACTTGCAAAACTTCTTGAATTTGCCAGAGACTGAAAAAATGTACCTATTTTCATTTAACTTAGCAAGTCTTTGTTTAAAAGAATGAATGCAGAAGCAGAATTATGTGAAATGAGTAATGAACTGAACTTGTGCTTGACTGCACCTCTGCACAGGTCATCCGGAAAGGCTGGCTGACCATCAACAACATTGGCATCATGAAAGGAGGAGCCAAGGAATACTGGTTCATTCTAACTGCAGAAAGCCTGTCCTGGTATAAAGATGATGAAGTAAGTAGTGAAGAGTTTTTTCTAATGGAAGAAAACCAATATTTATCCAATCTTCTGATATTAACTTAAAATATTAAATCAACATATACAGACTGTTTTCTTTAAATTCTCTGGGTTGATTCAGGGAGAATGTTGATCCTGAAAGACTTCTGTTGAGTTGTTGATAACAAATACAGGATGTTGTGTGGAATATTTTTGTTTGGGTTTTGTGTGTTTTGTTTGTTTTGGGTTGTCTTTGTTTTAAATTTTTTTACTACTTTTCTCTCTTCCTGTAGTTTCAATGTATTGATGAGGGGAAAACAAAACCAAAAAAAAAAACAAAAACAGAAACCCGTTTGGAATATTCTAGTTATTGTGCTACGCCTGTTTGGACTGCTGTTGCACATCTACCGTAATTTGATCATAAACTCATTTAGAAGTAAGTTTACTTACTAAAATTAAAAATTTACCGAAGAAAGTAAATTTTAAGTTTATTATAAAAATTTAAAATTTTAAATAGAAATTTAANTAAAAGAAACTACAGCAATTGATTTAATGATAGTTGTTCTCAGGCCTAATATTTTGAGAGGATGAAAAGCTTGTCTGCATGGTATGGATTTTCAGATTTGGCAAAAAAAATGCACCTTGGTAAGAAATTTCTATGCTGATTGGTAAATCTGAAATAATATACTGGAAAAAGAATTTGTGATAACAAACATCCAGTTTTCTCAATTTATTGACTATGTTGTTAGGCAGTTCATATGTTCAATTTAATTATTTTTCAACTTGAAAGTTAAAATGGGATTATTATGTACACTGTCAGCTTTCCAGTAAAACCCTTGTGGGTTGTGTTGTTTTTTTTTTATATGGCTTGTGTAGGCTTTTGTAGAAAAATCTGACAACATTTTAAAAAAGCCCAAACATTTTCTATTGTTCTACACTACTATTTCTTACTGAAAACATTTAGGATGAGACAGTTCATTGAATGGAAGAGCCAGTGGTGAAGAGAGAGTTCTAAATGAGATATAAAACATCACTCAATCTTTCCATCTTATTCTAAGTAATAATCAAAATACTAGCTTACCTCTACAGCCATTTTGGGATAGATCTTAAGATTGAGAGACAAATTAGGTTGATCTTGAAGGGCATGTCAGCCAGAGGGGAGGAGGGAGGAGCCAAGTGCTAGGTGTCAAGAGGGGAAGTTTTAGTCTGAGATTACTGAAATATAATTTGAAGTATTTTATTTTAATTACCTAAAAATGAATCAACAAGAAATACAAAGCTGTCTTTATGAATTTGAAAATCTGAAGCTGTCATTTTTTGTGATCTACCTTGAAGCTACTTTTCTTAGACACTGGTAAATGTAACTAAAATAAGTGTTGTGGTCTGATTAACACTCATCACTATGTTCTATCTCAAGCACTTGGAGGTGCACCTGTGATATGCTGTGGCAATATCTGCAGTAGCTTTGTTGTTTCTTTTTTGAGCCTGGTCTTTGTTTAGTGTGCAATATAAAAATTCCAGCAAATACTTATGGAATGCAAATCTGCTATGGAACTTGAAAAATAAATTATTTTGATAGTGTGCTAGAGGGTGCCACCTGGGAATTTCAGAATGGAAGGAATTGGCCACTGTCCAATTTCCATATGCATATTTTTACAATACTGTCTCTTAATTGCCAAACAGTTGTGTTTTGAGAGTCATGAAATACTAGTAGTTAATTCAGGCCAATATAGGAGATCACTCAGGAATTTCTTAGAGTGGTAAGATAACAGCATAGTATTCAATGCTTTGCTAGTGGAAAAAGTTCTTCCTTTAGTGTTCAGATTTGCTGTATAATGTGATTGTTCTGGGAAAGAGTTAACAAAGTTTGAGTTCATTTTGGTGTTGGTTTTTTTTTTGTTTGTTTTATTTGTTTGGTTTTTTTTACTTATCCTTTCTCAGTAGAACTTAAAAAAATGAGTAAACTCTGTTGTAAATATTTTCTGAAGATGGTCAAAGCTACAGATTGACCATTAAGTTATTCAGAAGACCAATGACTTGTTTCAGAAATAGAACTACTGGCTTCTGAATATAAAGAAGCAACTATTTGATCTGGCAGAATTCCAATTGTCAGAATTACATTTTGTCGTCTCAAAACATTCTCCTCACTTTCAGCTTGGTGTGGTAGTTGTTACATCCTGTTCTCAGATGATTATTGGAATGGCTGCATGCTGTTGTATTTCCACCCTGGTAAGATATGTAGTCTTCAGTGATGTGTGAAGTGATACCCATGTTTATGTGTCTGGACTGTGCCCGGGCTCAGAACGGCTGTACACGCTGTGAGGTCGTAGAGAGTTCAGACCCCCATGCCTCCTAATTGGGCCGGTCACTTCTGCAGTCCTCGCACAGTAGTGAGAACCTCTCCATCGAGCTGGGGAAGATGGTCCTGCCTTTGTTCTCCTGCCACAACAATGACTACATTCCCTCTGCACCTCTACCCCTGAGTAAGGCAGGTTGTAGCAGTGTGTGTACCAGAGGGCTCTGACAATGTACTTCAGAAAGCTCGAGTGCTTGATGGGAACTCTGTACCCCCTCTAGTGTAAGCTGAGCCCATTTTCTGTAGTCTGGAATTTATTCCTGAGATGAAAATGATGCTTTTTAGGTGTGTAATTATGGAAATCGGAAGTTGATATTTGAGCAGCGTGGATAAGCAGTATTTACTATTAATAACGTAAATACTAATCTAATTTAGTTTCTGATCCTGCAAACAGTTGCTTGTGTTCCTAGTTGCTGCGTGACCAGTACTATAACTTTGTGCTTTTCCACTTGCTTAAAATCAAGTGAGGAAAATACTATGTACCACTTTGAGGCTGTTGTAAATTAGTGCAAGATTAGCACATTCACTGACCTCACATATAATAGTTTTCTTCCTAAAGTATTCCATATAATTATACTAGTCAAAGCAGTATAAGGCATACCTATACACACAGATTAATTCTGAGCATTTTAGCTCTCTGTTGTTACTGCTTTAAGTAGCACAAAAAGCTGTCAACTTTTATGCCAAGTTTAACCTGAGAGTCAACCTGCAAATTTAGAATTTGTGAATTAGCCACATCTAAGATAAAATGGGCTTTGAGCACTCACCATTCAAGCTTGTGAATCAGAGGTCTTTGTTGTAAACAAAAGGATGACATTTGTAAAGTGGTACATGGTTTTTTTTTTTTTTTTTCTTTTTTTTTCTTTTTTTTTTCTTTTTTTTTCCTGAGGCATCCAGAGATTTCACTGCCATTACTGGTGTGCAAAGCATACTGAACTGGGCTCTAGAAGACCTTATTAGAAGTGCAATTTACATTCATTGCATAAATCTCCTTTAGTCTTATTTCCAAACAAAATATTTCCATTCTGATTCCATAGGAAAGGATATTATTATGAACATTTTTTGGTAGACTGAGTTTGCATTATCATTTCATGGTTTATTCCCAATTGTAAAATTCTGTGTGGTATAGGAGGGAGATACAAAAATAAGTGAAGATACCGATAGTGAAAAGTGGAGAATTTACATCTAACATTGTGTCTGTTTATAGAATAAACTTACCACACAACAAGCTGCTCTTAGCTTCTGTGGCTCTCGGGATTGTTAGTGATTTTTGTTTTGGTTTTGGTTTGGTTTTTTTTTGTTTAATACCAACAGTTATTTAATAACATCAGTTATGCCTGAAGAGTAAATGGGTGGATGAAACATACAGTGCTGCCACAAAGCTGTGTGTAAATAAAACTTATTGTTAGTGAGTTCATGAGAACAACTAGGAAAAGAGTACTATAGGAAGCACAGTAAAAATTTCAGCAGTGGGTTTTATTATATTTTATAGGCAGTGTTGGTATGACTCTAGGTGGATTGCAGAACGCGGCTTGGTTACTGACTGGCCGTCTGAGGTCCAGAGTGACTCTTGGCTGGAGCTGTTGGTGAAGATGCTCTGGTGTGTCAGAGCTGTTTCCCACTGGCGGCTGTCCCTCAGGCTGGGTTGTCATGCGACTGCCTGTCTGTGCCTGCTGTACAGGTGAGAGGATGTTCTGCACAGCAAGTGTAGACAGGCAGACACATGACAACTCCGTCCAGCCAGTCCCTTGGAGCCATCACCGCTGGTGTGCAACAGTTTGTACCATTCCGGTTTGGGGGCTTTGAGGGGAATACACATGACAGAATTAAGCTTTAAAACATTGGGAGCTGTAGAACAAGAACAGAACTTGATTTTATTTGAAAAAAGAAGCATTTCAGTACACCAGTTATCTTTGTGCTGACATATATCAGATGCAGTTTCAACAGACTGGTCACAGTGAACGTTTGGACAAAAAGGATTGAAGCCATGGTTTATTTTATATACAATTCATACAGGATTTTGCCTGCATATTGTATTAACACATAGTAATTTAACCAGATGTTTTTACTCTTCTTGGAAGCACAGAAATACTGAAGTTCAAGATAAAGGATTTGTTTATACAGTACATATTTTCTAGGAGCAGATAAGTACAATAATCTTGCACGTTAGAAATAAAAACCTTTTTTTATAAATGGAGGAAACCACTTGCACATTAACCTAGTTAAAGGGAATGTGCTGGAAAAAAACCCAAAACTTGGCATTTTATACCTGTTTTGCTATACACTTATAATGATATTTCTTCAGTATTTTCATTTGCATAGTATCTAAATTAGATTTCTCTCAAAGTGTGTACTTTGTAAGAAAACAAAATAACTCTGTAGAGCTTCAGTAAATTTTTCAGTTAAACATAGACTGAAAAGCATGCAAATAGCATTATTTCACATCACAAGAATTGCTGCACTGCTAAACTTTCCTGTGTATAAAATACATTGACTGTAATCCAGTTTAGCAGTGACACAACATCACTGGGATATTCTTTCAAAAGATACAAAGGACATGGGAAGCTTAAAAAGGGGGGAAAAAATAGTTGTATTACTTTTCTATATAGATTAAATGATTCTGTTTTATAATGGTGCTCTTAAATCACTGTTGCTCGCTGGTGCCTCCATCGGTAAGCAACAAACTTGTGCTTTCAAACCCTTCTCGGACATGCCCCGTACAGAATAGCAACAAAACACTTAAATCCATTTTCTGATCTAAACATATAAAAAGGATTAATTTTCCAAAAGGCTGAAGATGGAGATAGTGCTGGGGTTTAAAATTGGTCTGTAAATGAACTAATATGTAATTACTCACGTGTTCTAGTTCTAATCATTATTTTGCCATAAAGAAAAAGATGCATTTTAGCTAATATACAAATTGAATAATACAAACTAATTTATCAAATATATGAATAAAATTGTCCTTGAATGTAACAAGATGGAATAACATGTCTTAAAAAATGATGAAGCAAAAAAACATGACCACTCAATGCAGACACAAAAAACTAATTCCAAGACATTAAATATTCTTTCTTTGACTTTATAATATGCTTAAACTTTTGTAACTCCAAGAAAAAATTTAAGTGTATGCTGTAAGATGGCATGGCTTCCTCTCTGCATGATCATTATGAAGAAAAACAGAAATGGAAAATTAGAAGCACTTTAAAAACAAATATAAAATGCTGCCTGTTTTATAGATTTAATCAAATCTTATGTTAAAGAAATGAGATCTTTAGGAGAAAATTAGGTCTCAGTTTCTGTGTTTTGCATCCTTCTTGAAATAGAAATTAATTATACAGTAAAGTACATTGGCAACCTATAGTAAAAAAGGATTGGAATAGCAGAAGTATGTATTTTAATGGGTTTTCTGTTAACAACTGTCAGGTAGGTTATGGTGGGAGTAAAAGTTCTAAGTGGCAAGATTGTGCTAGTCTTTCTAGTAACGGTATACAAGGAGAATTCATCAAAGTCAGCAAAGAGCTCTACATCTTGAACTGAGGAAAATTTATTTTGCCTTAAATTAATTCACTGTGTACTAATAATGAATGGCTTGTTA
>VYZU01085092.1:0-10136 GCA_013401355.1 Ceyx cyanopectus
GATGAAGTTAGTTTTTACATCTTAACTTTTGATGACCTGTGAGGGATATTCCATTTTCACTAGTAGATGATGACAGGGTAATTGAAGGACAGTTGATCAAGCCTTCACATCTCTGATAGACTTTGTGAGAAGAAGCCTTACACGAGACAGAAAAAAGTGCTGTTCAGCTGAAATGCTTTCCAGCACTCTGAGAGCCCATAGCATTAATGTATTGTTGTTGTTGGGCTCAGTCACACTATCTACCGTAGACCTCAGTGAAGGATTTAAGCTCATCAGTTTAACCTTGCATCTGAGACAGCTCAGCATGTACCTGTGCACAGATGGTTATATCTGCTCAGCTAACAGATAGTAAGCTGTTGTGCTGCAAGTGCTCAGTCACTTTCAATCTTGTATAGCATTCCTAAACAAAACTACATCAATTTTCAAACTACCCAATAAAGCATCTTCCATCCATTTCTATTTTTGTATAAAACCATGGTTTTGTATGGGAGGAGATGAGATAATAGCTACAGAAATGGGTGCAGAGCTCTCTTACAAATCTATCTTGAAGTCACCTAGTAAAGACATCTTTCTATAGAAAAATGAAGTGACATTTTGAGATTTCAAATTGTTATCAGTCTGGGGGTTGCTTTGACCCTCAAACCAGGACACAATTTCAATGGAGCTAATTGCTGCCTATAAAAATTTTATTTCCCATTAAAGTTGAGCAGACTAAGAGGAATATGCAGATGTATGATGGGCTCCAGTGCACACTGCTGAACAGGTAGTGTTATGAATCACTCTCATAGGTAGGTAGATACAAGACCACCGATAGGCAGAGGAAAATAATGCTGTTGATTTCAAATAAACTGCATGTCAGTGTGTTACTGTGCAGAAGAGTTGTGGGCAACTCACAAATGGGTTCTTGGCAGTGCAAAACCAGTGAGTAATTGTGATAATTGACTTGAAACTCTCACACATTACTCTCTAAAATGCATTGCTTCTTGACCAATTGAAAAAAAGATTAATTGTAAACTAAAAGTAGGAAGACTCTTTTATACTATTCAAAGTGTCTTTCTTCTTTTCTTTTTTTTTTTTTTTTTTTTTTTTAAGGACATTATATTTTTATGTAACTGGCTCATGGATCAGGCTCCATTATGCTTTGCTCAGGATATGTTTCACTGCACATGGAATGTCATCATTCCAACAGATGACTGCAGCAGGTAGTAAATATGCTCATGAAGCTGATGCAGCACAAACTTTCATTCAGTCTCACACATTTGATAGTGTTTAAGAGGGGCTTGGGATTCTTTGTGCTTGCTGCAGACACACAGCCCTCTCTCGGGGTGTGTCATGACCAGCAGAAGTGCCCGTTTCCTGCTTTTCCTGGCTTCAGAGCCTACCTTCAGGGTCTGTCCCCTACAGTGACAAGATAAACCATCATCTTCAGTTCTGCAGTGACTACCAGCAAGAGCACTAATTAATGGTACCTTGACTGTGTGAAACCTGACAATTGCTTATGCGGCCGTAATGAGTTCTGGCTGCTGCCAGCCTGGGCCAAATCTGAACTGGTGACCTTGCAGTGAAAAGGCTCTGTAGCCCATTACCAATTCCAAAATAATTCAGGGCTTTTATAACTCTTTCAGTTTTATTGGCAGCTGTCTGGTACTTTCTCCTCAAAGCTACTGCATCAAGTGATTTAACTTTAAGTATACATTAAAGCCTCATAGGGATGCCATTATGTACAGGAGTTGGAATTTAGGACTTTACTAAATCAGATCTGATGCTCTCAGAGTCTTTTCCCTGATGGTCTTCTTCCCTGCCTCAGCCTTTTCTCTTTTTAGAGGCTCCTTAATGGATCTTGGCTCAGGATTTCTTTTAATCTCTTGTGCTTTTATGTTTTCCCAATGAGTGAGCAGCATATTCCTGTCTTTCAGGTTTTGAAAGCATGGCAGCATGGCATTCATGCAGTTCCATGCCTTCTGTTTAGGCTAAGAAGAATACACATAGCAAGATTATTGAAAAATTCCAACTTTTAACATAGCAGTTTTGCATGATGTCATCATGCCTGTTTCTTTTAGTGCTTAAGGATCCATGAACCTCACTTTCCTGGACTGTAGGTAAACCAGTAAAGGGCAATGTTCAGTTTTCAAAAATGCCCTGCTAAACGGAAGCCAGAGCATCTGTTTCTGTGCAGACATGCAGCTTTAGTGCATCTGTCAGTCTCAGAGACTGCTCAAGGACCAGTGTGAGTTTAACAAAACCCCTGTGTCACTTCATTCTTGACATAAAAATTTCTGTGGATTATAGCAAGACCACCCTGACAAAGCTGTTACTTCAGGAAGTCTATGAAAAAAACCTTAATAATTTGAATAGTAAGAGGATAAACTACGAAGATAATTTGACTGAGACCAAGTGTTCTCTGAGCCTTCATATCAACCCAGAAGCTGATGGCTGGGTCCTGTATCTCTCCCTTTACATCTACTGGATCCAGAGGAGAACCAAAGAATCATAGAGTCATATGATCATTTATATTGGATCATTTATATAATAATTTAGTCATATAATAATTTATATTGGAAAAAGACCCTTAAGATCATCAAGTCCAACCATTAACCTTACTCTACCAAGTCTACCACTAAGCTATATCCCCAAGTACCACATCTATATGGCACTTAAATACATCCACAGGTGGTGACTCATCCACCTCCCTGAGTATCCTGTTCTGATGCCTGAGAACCCTTTCAGTTAATTTTTTTTCCTAATGTCTGGCTTAAACTTCTGGAACAGCTTGAGGCTGCTTTCTCTTGCCCTATCACTTGTGAGAACAGACCAGCACCTACCTCTCTACACCCTCCTTTCAGGTAGTTGTAGAGAGTGAGAATGTCTTCCCTCAGTCTTCTTCAAACTAAACAAGCCCATCTCCCCCAGTCACTCCTCATAAGACTTGTTATCAAGGCTCCTCACCAGTTTAGTTGCACTTTTCTGGACCTGCTCCAGAACCTCAATGTCTTTCTTGTATTCAGGTGCCCAAAACTGAACACAGTATTTGAGGTGTGGCCTCATCAGTGCCAAGGGCAGAGGGACATTCACGCCCATAGTATTGCTGGCCACACTATTTCTGATACAGGCCAGGATGCCTTTGGCCTTCTTGGCCACTTGGGCATTCCAATGGCTCATGTTCAGCCGCTTGTCAATCAACACCCCCAGGTTCCCTTCTGCTGGTCAGCTTTCCAGCCACTCTTCCTCAGGACCGTAGAGTTGCAGGGGATTGTTGTGGCCCAAGTGCAGAACTCTGCACTTGGTCTTGTTGAAGCTCATATAGCTGACCTCGGCGCATTGATCCAGCTTGTCCAGGTCCCTCTGTAGAGCCTCCCTACCCTCAAACAGACCAACACTCCCACCCAGCTTGCTGTTGCTTGCAAACTTACTGAGGTTGCATTCTATCTATCTTCCTATCAAGACCATTAATAAAGGTGTTAAACAGAAGTGGTCCCAATACTGAGCCCTGAGGACACCACTTGTGACCAGCCACCAGTTGCATTTATCTCCATTCCCCACCACTCTGTGGGCCTGACCATCCAGCCGGTATCTGACTCAGCAGAGCATGTACCTATCCAAGCCATGAGCAGCCAGTTGTTTCATGAAGGTGCTGTGAGGATGTTGTGGTGAACAGTGTCAAAGGCTTTATGGAAGTCCAGGTTGACACATCCACAGCCTTTTCTTCATGTGCTAGGCAGGTCATATTGTCATAGAAAGAAATCAGGTTCATAAAGAAGGACTTGCCTTTCATGAACCCATGGACTGACTGGACCTGATCACCTAGTTGTCCTGTATATGGTGTGTTATGACACTAAAGATAATCTGTTCCATGACCTTCCCTGGCTCTGAGGTCAGACTGAGAGGTGTGTAGTTCCCTTGATCCTCATTTCAGCCTTTCTTGTAGATAGGAGTCACATTTGCTACCCTCCAGTCAATTGAGACCTCTCCAGTTAGCCAGGGCTGCTGGTAAATGATGGAGAGAGGCATCCTTCCACCCCTTTAGCACTCTCAGGTGTAACCCATACGGCCCCAGAGACCTGTGTATGGTTAGGTGGTGTAGCAGGTCAATTTCCTCTTGGACTGTGACGGTGCCCCCTCCCTCTCATCCAGCTCATGGGGCTGAACTGAGGCAAAGGCAGAATTAAGTATATCAGATGAAGGAAAAGCCTTTCCAGATCTTCAAGAAGAATAGAGGAGAAGTTGCAGGGAATTTGCAGTGTGAACATATTTCACCTTAATTATGTACTCATAAGTCACAGATTGATGACAAAGGTGGTGGTACCCATGGTACTACCCTTTTGAAAAACTAAGTAGCAGTACACTCTGCTTTTTCACACTGACATGTAATAGTTAAAGCTTGGGAATTTTTTAAGTTTCAGTTTGTGATGTTTTAAGAAGAGGAAGAACTAAAAGAAGAAAGATGTACAATATAAAGTTGATAAGCTATTTAAAAAAATCAAGTCTGGCTTCCATTTGTCACTCACTAGTGGTTTGCTGAAGCAAAAAGTGCAGCATAGAATCAATTACTAAGTGACAAGGTGGTTGGGAATGACTTCAGGCTGAATACTCAGCTTTGAGAAGTATTGTTATGCCTTGTTCAGAGTATTAAATCACTTAAAGGCCAGATTATCTTCTCTGTTCTTTTCAGGAGTGTGTGCTATGTCTTTATGTTCTTTCTTTTTCTAAGCGAATTTGCTGAAATTGCTGCTTAATCTACTTTTTTTTTTTCTTTGCTAAATAGTTTTGTAAATACTGTTAACTATCTCTTTTTTTCCCCACTATTTTGAGGAATACTGTTGGCACAATCTATGTATTTTCTAGAATTACTTTAAAACCTAAGCTGATTTAAGCCAGCAGATAATTAGAAAGGATTAAAAATTAACTGCCACTTTTTCTCAATGGAAAATAGCATCAGTTCACTTTCACTAACAGCAGATGGTAGCATTCCTGCTTAAGTTATGTTTGCACTGCAGTGTAAACCAAAACTTTCTGAACATTATGTTTTTGTATGTTCTGAATCTTCTGGAAGTTTAAAAAAAAAATTATTTGAGACATAAAATAGTAGATCCTCCTGAGTGCATTTTCCGCATAAGAACCAAGTGTCCTTCAGCAGCAAGAGGTCCTGTTTAATATTAATAATATAGAACATTTGCCGTATTTGCTGAACATGACAAGCTAGCATCTGTTTTTTGTTTCTAGGCAAGTGGTTGGAGAAGAAGTTTTTACAGTGTAGCAGAAAGGCTTTGTAAGCATCTTCTCTTCAGTGCAGGCAAATTACTACATGCTAAGATAAAATACTATCATAGAACTGGGGGAGCCAGACTGTATCAGCTTGGACAAAGGAAATCTGTGCTGGAGCATAGATATTGTATTTCTTCTTATTTGACATCAAGAAACAGAGCTACCATAAGAAACACTTCTAAGGAAGTGAGTCTGTATAAGGATAAAACACCTATCATGTTAATTCTCATAGTCAGTCTCTGTCATGTAGTGCAGTGGACTGGGCTCACATGGATGAACAGACAACACTATGGGCATCCTTCTGGTTTATCTGTCGTGGTCCACATCTTCTTCGCCCGTTCCTGCTGCCTTGCTTTGTGTGCTCATGATCTCCGGTAGAGTCCTGAACGTAGTGACATCTAAGAACTGTCTGTGCTTGACTGTGAATGTGGTGTTTTGTATTTGACATCTTTCTTGTCCAGAATCCCTTTGTAGCCATTCCCTGCTGTGCTGTTATGGCTCTTACTGCGCATGGGGATGAGGTAGGCTTTGTTTATTTTGGTGCTGAGATACTGGCAGTGACCTCAACAGCATTAAAGGAAAATCACTTCCCTAGGGTGTGGTGCATGAGACAGTTGAATATGCTGATCTCGTGGTATCACCCATGTAAGAGCTGATGAGATCACTGTTATGGCTTTGCAGTGAGTGCAAGCTTGATTAAGTCAGAACACGTATTCTGTTCAAGTGCCGGCTGGAGATGAAAGCTTTATTGAGCATTGGATTGAGCTTTCAGCAGCACTGTGTGTAGTGTGAAGGTGTAGAGGAACAGACAAACTCATAACATGTTGTAGAGGCCATGTTTACAACTGTACCTCTCATTAGATCCTGTCCTCGAGACAGTTTTGACTGTGCTTCCTGAAGAAAAACTATTTTTTATTAATCTGTAGAGCCTAAAATGAGGATCTGTCACCTAGTTTGTGACAGTTAAAGCCAACTTGAGGGCTCTATCTTGCTTTGCTTCACAAGATCCAAATTGAACCATGTTTACTTCCCAGCCCCAGTTTGAGAAGATACAAGTATAAAGTCAAGGTTGTTAAAGAGCTTTTTCATGGAGCAAGTTTTGTTTATGTAATAGATTTGACCAGGTACTTATTTACACAGTAGCTTTCCCTAGTTGCATTCAGTAACTTGAGTCACTTTGACTAACGTTGTAACTAAAATGGTGGCATAGCCTGCTTGGTGATCTTTTTTCCCTTTTAAGGTAGGAGAACATGATCTCAACTATTGATTTGTCAATGATTTATCAGGAGAAGAGCAACACATGTTAGATTCTGAAATGAGAAAAGATGCATCAAGGATTAATTGGACCCTGCTCTGTCTTTTCTAAATGCCTAACAAGTGCCTTTTCTGTTTTCTTCTTGAATAATAAAACAACTGATGTTCTCTCTTAGGAGCACCCCTTCCTTGGGCAGCCATTTTTTATTCTGCATCCCTGCCGCACTAATGAATTCATGTCCTCTATACTGACTGGTTCACTCAAATGCAACAGGTGAGAGAAACTGCTGTGCCTTGAAAGGCTTTATGCAATGCAAGTGAAGTAAATCAGTTGGGAAATGGTCAAAAAAACTTCTTTGGTCCAAATAGTATAAAATTATGTGTTGTCACCTAAGGGATGAAAGTTAAAATACACTTGCTAAAGATAAGGTGAAGGAATGGCCCCATCTGAGGCTATTTTATGACTGTTGAGTGTCTGTGCAATTCAGAACAGGTTGGGATAATATGCTTATGGTGCTTTCTATGTTTTGTTTTTGTTTTTTTTTCTCCTAGACACACAAATTACATTATATTGTGGCTTAGTACTATAGGCCCAGTTGTGGGTCTAAATCTGCCCCTGAGTTATGCACAACTAGCTCCTGAGCAGAATACAAGTGCTGATTCAGTTGAAAGGTAAGAGAAAATGAAATCACCGTTTTTTTTCTCTTCTATCCTCCTGTGATGTTAAAAAGATCAGATGGATATCTGGCAAAACCATTATCTTCTCTTCTGGACCACTTGGTTCCTTTCACTTCAGACTCACCTTTTGACATTTTGCTTACATGGCTGCCTTACTGTCTTACATACTTTGCAATGAAAATTTGCTCTGGGAGAGATGTGCTTGGCACATTGCTGTTACCCTTAATGACTGTCAGATGGTCCCTGATGTTGTGGGGGCTTTATCAGGTGTGTAGAAGGATTTTATGGCGGTCCCCCTCAGCACATTGGTTTGGTTTAGGATAACTCTGTAACAATGCTTTTCATTTAATCCCTTTTTTTCTATTTGATTTTTCCACTTCAGATCTGTGAATGGAAGGACGGATGATGGTTAGCTGTCATAAAGCTCCTGCAGACTTTCCTAGGGTTGAAATCAAGCAAAGGAATCCTTCCCAGCTGGAAAGCAATGCAATGTGGGAAGATGACTTCATTGCTCTTTCCCTGGGAAGAACTTGTCTGGTTACAGTGGAAGACCTAAGAGTTGGATGCAGTGGTGACAACTCTCAAGAATCACCAAGACCTGGACTCCCTTGCAATTTCAATGACCCCTTGAAGTCACTCTTCTCCTACCTCCATTTTGATGCAGTTGGGACCACCTTCTCTACCACAGCGTGATGCTTGAACCACCGTCATGTTGCACACCACACAGAGAATATCCTAATCCCAAAACTGAATAATACTTCTCTGAGAATATTTTGTGTATGTGATGTTTCATGGAACAAACAGAATCAGGACAGTAAACAGCGTACTTACAGTCTACATCTGACTAAGAGTGTACAGTTGTGGGGTTCAAGATGCCTACCTATTGTATGGGAACATCTGGCTTTTCAGTGCTTCACTGCTTCCAAAGGAGGCTTTGCCTTACCCTGTGGGAGTTACTGTTGTAGTTGATGAGTATTTCTCATTGTACTAGTAACTGTTTGCAGGTTTATTCCCTATCCTGCATTCTTTATGCAAGCCTGCCCTGACAGCTGTTGATTTTTGGGCAAGTAGTAATTGTATGGTGGTGCAACCAGAGAAAACCATGTTAGAAGTAGCATACATACATGTAATTTTGGATTCTTTCCAAGATCAGATTCTATTTGTAGTGTAAAGCAGACCACAAATCCTGAGTGTCTGAGCTGGTATTACACATTTTACTTCATGTGTTCAGCAATATGTTACTTGTATACAGAATCCAGTGCATGCCACATCAGAGCTGGAAATGTGAATCACATAAAGTTTAAGATTCTGGGTTTTCAGGTATTTTGACTGATTGCATGCTTTTAACTTACATCATCTCTTATAGGTGGATTGAAATACAATGCAGGCCTTTAAAATTCCATTGGTTTAGAATTCCTTTGCCAGCCATTTGGAATTAATAATAAAGGCACATCGTTTATCTCGTTCTGGATCATAACAATCTGAAAAGCTATTTTTCTGCTTAAGATTTATAAAATACAGCTTTTTATTCATGTAACACACCAGCAGCCACATTGCATTTTTTTTAACACTTTTGGTAATTTACGCTCAGTAACTGCATCCATAGTCCATTTTCAAATTTAAGGAACACTTATACAGGAGGAAAAGAAAAAACAAACAAACAGAAAAAACAACAGGTAACAGCAGTTTTTAAGAGCTGTTAAGTGTTCCTCCTTTCTGTGTGATCTTCATTTGTGATACACTGGAACAGAGCGGTAAAAGCAGTCAGCCCTTCTCAGCTACCCAGCATCGCTAAGCAGTTCCATGTCAACTCCTCCTTCCTCTCTGCAGCATACTGGCACACTCACTCTGTACTGGCCAGCCCTTGGGACCTTTAGTCCCTCTTTAGCTTAGAACCAACCTCAGGTAGCTTTATTTAAAGCAAGGTCTAAATTAGCTTCTCCTGACCTTAGGATCAAGGAATTGGAAAGGATTGATGGAGTTGTTCCCTATAAACTGTGAGCACTGAATGTTGCATCAGCATATCTGAGGAACTAGTTGTGCTTGTTTTTCCAAAGCATCTCAGGAGTTACTTGGTACTGCTTTAAGGATAGAATATACAGGAAAAAATCCACTTTTAAACAATAGAATATTGATTGCAGAGTGACTTTGATGTAACAGCTAAAATGCTAGTTTTAGTGTCTTCCTATACTGGACAAGAGCTGTTCCTTGATAAAGGAGAATGGAAAAGCCTGGAACAACTTTGAGTATTATTTTCAGTACTATTTGATAAACCTTGAGAAGATTCAACTGCTAAGCTGCCACTGCAAAATTTGTAAGTATCATTTCAAAGGCATTTATTGGAGACCTGGTCTTCCTGTTTCTGTCCTGGAAGAAGAAACTGTGGTACAACAGTGTTATTCATAATAGGATTTGGCCACTTGAGTGCTACAGGCAAGACTTCTTATTGCAGGTGTGTGAAGTGTCATTGCTCAGCTCCAGATGTCAGCATCTCATCCATGTGACACTGTGCATCAGACAGTCTAACTTACAGATTGTAATTACAGACAAAAGAAAACAAATATGAAATAAGTCTGGGAGAATGTACTCCAGTCACTTTCTCCATTCCATCAGCCTTCAATTGCACCATAATCCTCTTTTCTTTTTTTCAATAATTAGAAGAAAAGTGGAATTTTTATGTAGATGGAAATAAATACCATTCCTTGACAAGGAGGAATTCTCAGTGCCCTTTACTTTCTGCCTTAATTCATCTTTTGTAAACAAAAGGATTACTTGGACAGATCATTGCACATTGTACTATTCTTAAGATCTCCTCTGTTGGATACAACCCTAGGCACTTGTCTAATGAATGGCTGAACATAGCAGAATATTGCTTTGTCAGTGTCCTGACAGTCACACTCCAGCTCCTAGACATCTTCTCTTGGTGTCAAGGGGTAGCAATT
>VYZU01085095.1:6445-43201 GCA_013401355.1 Ceyx cyanopectus
TTCCCTTGAGGGTGGTGGCTCAGTGGCACAGGCTCCCCAGGGAGGTGGTTGAGGCCCCATCCCTGGAGCTATTGCAGGGGAGGTTGGCCAAGGCTCTGAGCAGCCTGGGCTAGTTGAGGGTGTCCCTGCTCCCTGCAGGGGGCTGCACTAGATCCCCTCTGGAGGTCCCTTCCAGCCCTAAACATTCTATGATTCTTTAACTGAATACAATTTTCAGGTTGGACTCCTACCTACAGTTGAACAGCTGCATTATTTGCCACTGATTTCTACATAACGACATCTTTAATTTTAGGTGATGTTGGCTTTTCACATGAATTTATCCAAGCAGCCAAGTCCCATAATGGAAGTGCACACACACCACAGCCTGGCAGAACCCACCCTGTCCATGTGCTCAGCATGTCCATGCAGCTCTTCCCTTGCTGCTCAAGTGCTGGCATAACAAAGTTTCTGGGGAAAACAAACATGAGCCTTCCCTCACACAGTCAGCCCACCAAAGTATTAAAAAGATGCACAGATGTAATCTCTGCACAAAGCTCTCTGCACCAAACCTCCCTGCATCTGAAGGCAGAGATGTTCCACACTTAGGTGTGGCTCAGCACAGCTGGTACTGCACAGTTCATCCCTGCAGCAATGGTTTCTCCTCCTCAGACTAATGCAAATATTGCAACAGCTTCAGAAGAGCACTATCAGGGAGCATCTGTGGCTGTGAACAGCAAAACTTCATCTGACAGGCTTCTGTGATCCTTTACACACTCCAAAATCGACCCCTCAGAACAGTATAGCCAAACATTAGCCAGGAGGCCACTGGCAAGTCAAAGGGCAGAAGATGACTAGAAGGTCTCAGAAGGCTTTCTTGTCTGAAAATTTTCCACCAACAACCACAGCAAAACTGATGGAGTTTCAAATTAAATTAAGTAAGTCAAAACTAGAAAGAAGAGCCACAGAATAGGGATCACAGCCACAGAATCACAGAATCACAGAAATGTGAGGGGTTGGAAGGGAGCTAGAAGATCATCTAGTCCAACCCCCCTGCCAGAGCAGGGGCACCTAGACCAAGTCACCCAGGAACAGATCCAGGCGGGTCTTGAGTGTCTCCAGAGCAGGAGACTCCACAACCTCCCTGGGCAGCCCCTGCCAGCCTCTGCCACCCTCACTGGGAACAAGTTTCTCCTCGTGTTTCCCCTCAACCTCTTGTGCTCCAACTGACTCCCATTGCCTCTTGTCCTGTCACTGGATGGCACTGAGCAGAGTCTGGCTCCATCCTCCCTACACTGCCCTGAACATCTTGACAGACACTGCTGAGCTCCCCCCTCAGTCTCCTCTTCTCCAGGCTCAAGAGCCCCAGCTCTCTCAGCCTCTCCTCAGCAGGGAGATCTCCACTCCCTTCAGCAGCTTGGTGCCCTGTGCTGGACTCTCTCCAGTCAATCTCTGTCTTTCTTGACCTGGGGTGTCCAGCACTGGACACAGTACTGGAGGTGGGGTCTCAGCAGTGCAGAGTAGAGGGGGAGGAGAACCTCCCTTGCCCTGCTGCCCACACGTCTCCTCATGCATCCCAGGATCCATTGGCCTTCCTGCGTGCAAGGTTGCAGTAATTTCTGGAGATGTTAAATACAGCAGTTTTGTTTGACATACAAGGAGCCAACAATTACACTATTTCTAGAAAATTGAATACTAAAAAGAAAATATTATTTAGGGATCAAAAAATCTGAACCATAACAGTAGATGAAAGAGAAAGACAAACTGCATAGGAAGGCACCACAATACTGAGCCCAAGTGGCAAGCTTGATCCTCTGATAATACTGGAATTCATCCTGCACATCAACAGCCATCCAGATACAGGACCAGATGTGGGTCTGGGCTGGCAAGAGCCTGCTGAGCTACATCCCCTGTGACAGAAGGTCTGTCTAGCAAGAGAGGAGAGCCCTCAGACCCATGGGAGCTGAAGACAAGGATGCCAGTCCTCTCAAGGGAGAGGAACCTGGTGGGAGGTAAGCCAAAGGACCACAAACCTCTGCAGAACTTATCTGAGAGGGAAAAAGGCTGAGCCAGAACTAGCAAGAAGGACCCAGTATTTAGAGAGAAGAAACTTACCAGGCTTTTGGAGGTTTTACACAATTTAATTGACCTTTAAGCAGTGCTTGACAGGATAACTGCAATAATGTTTTCACGAGCAAAGCCTGAAGAGAAGCTGTTAGTCCTGAGACACATAAAAAACTGGTCTGATTATTGAGAAGACTAAAATAGGGACCTGGAGTACCAAAAGAGTAATATACTATCAGATACACCCTGACAGAGTAAGATAGCCAGAACTCACATGGCAAATATTTCAGAGTGAATATTACCCTCATATGTAGTTCCTCTGTAATTTGGGTAAATCTCAGCAAATTCACCATGCATCATGAATAAGCAGATCCTTAGCCACAGCAGGGGTCACCAAGCAGGCAACCTCAGTGCCATGGTGGCATATCCAGTTTGGTCCTGGACTCAGAGGCACCAACACACACCAGGAGTGAATACAGATCTATTGATTCCCAGGGCTGGGAAGGACTCCTCTAGCAGACTGTGCAGTTCCTACATTGATCATGGCAACAAGCACATCTAGGGGAAAATATTTTCTGTAAGGATTGTTGCATCTAAGCCTTTAAGGTCCTTCATGACTATATAATCCTGTTTTATGAGATTAAGCCACAGGTTTTGGAATCTCTCTTTTTTTTCAGCTCTACTGTGGCACATGCAAGAGAAGATAACACAAACATTTCCCCTGCAGCCTGTTTTCCAGGCTAGGATTTTCAAAAATATCCATGTCTTCTATCACTCCCCAAAATCTGAGTCCTGAGATGATACTTCTGTAACATCAACTCTGAAGCTTCTTTGCTGGAATATTATTTTTGACATATACATTTACTGTCATAACAAATCTCCTTATCAAGCAGAGAGAGACTTTTCCTGAAATAAGCTTGCAATGAAGCATAAATAATAAATTTTAAATATTTTTTGCCTATAAAATACCAAAACACACTATGAATATATATATTTTATACAAGCTGCATCTGAAAGTCTCTCCCTCCATCAGAAATCAAAGGTCATTCTCAATGCCCTTGCATCATGCAGCAGTTGCAGCAAAGTTTGGCTTTCAGCACTTCTTCAAGAAGGCAGGATCTGCACCAAGACTATTGTCATTTTAACTGTTACTTACTGATGAAAGAGAATATTGCTGTGTTGAAGTATCTTATCCTTACATGAGCAGTGAAGAACTGCATACACTGAACATAAAGCACAACACAGAACCCCATAGATTGAACATACATAAAGCATCACACACATTATATCAAATGCCTTATAAACCTTATGAAAAGCAGAACAGGCAACAAGATGGGAAGAAAACCAAATCTAGCAGTACTCCAAATGCACCTTCTCTTGTTCACTACAGCCTCAGTCTCAGCTCGTCCTCATGATGCTTCTTTTTCCAGAAGTCATGATCAATCAATCCTAAAATCTAAGTCCCTCAACAGTAGGAACTGTGTTTTTAAGATTAAAAAAAATAATAAATTACTAATTGTTTGAGTTACTCAACACAAGAGCAAATACTACCAGAAGCTGACAGCATCAGAACAGAAAGCAAGAATGTTTTAAACAGTCAGCAGGTTCATAGGTGCCTGCAGAGAAAAGGGATATCCTGTCCTTAGAGTGAGGCCAAGGGGTCAGAATCCAATAGCAAAGACAAAATAACTAACAGATTTCAACTCCCAGTGCAAGCAGAGCTCAGCATGACAGAGCAGAGCTGCTCAGCAGTTGATGATAAGCAAAAAGAAGTTGTTTAAGAAATGTTTAAGCCTTGCTTCCAAATAGATGTATGGAGTTGTACTGTTTGGTCACAGGCAATTCAGAAATGCAAACAAATAAGGACAAAAAAAAAGACTTTGCTGAAAACTACTGAGTCACTGGACTAGAAACAACATGTACCTCTACCTCCAGACACAGGCTGGTCCTGAAGCCCCTTCACTCCACCATCCTATGATGATGATTCTGTGATCCACTCAAAATGATGAGGAAAAAGGTCCTCCAAATCAGGCACTGATGCAGTTACAAACTCCCCTTTGCACAGGGATACTCTGTGCTCTGTTTTACTCCTTCACAGGCAGAACAAACACAAACAGTGGAATGAAATGCTGACATAAATGCCTGCACAGCAATAGCTGAAGTACTAAGAAACTTGCATTTTCCCATCTGCTTCCTACAATACCAAACCATGTCTCAAGGCATGAAGTTAAAAGGTTCCTTAAATGTTCACAGCACAAACTTGCCTTCTTTGAAATGCAAAAAGCTTAGCTTAGCCTTCACTGAACACCCCTGCCAGCAGAGGAATTTTCTCAGAATATAGAATATATTATATATATATATAATATTCTCAGATATATCCTCTCTTGATTACTCTTTAGAATAAATGTTGTGCAGCTGCTACTAGGCCCCCTTTGGGGAACAGTGAAATTGAAATACAGGAATGTCACGGACAGTGGCAGGGATTTTATTCCACAGTGGAATTAAAAGCAGAAGCCCAAAGTTCACTCTATGCTGAATATTAAAACATTATGACATCAACATATCATAGTGTGCAACGTTTGCCTTGTGCTGTTGTGTAAAGTACACTAATATTGGACAATTAAAACTGTGAGCATGTTGGGTTTCTTTCTTAAGCAATTACATTTTGGGTTTCTAAGATGAGTAAATAGTTTCTTTCTATTTTTTCTTTACTATTTCAAAGCAAAGCATGCATGTAGAGAAGCCACTCACTAGTTACAAAGCCAGAAAACCAACAAAAATAAACAAAACAAAGGAGGTTGCTAGAGGGAAACCTTAACAAATAATGAAAAAAATGATAGTTTTAGTAATCTGCCAGCCACCACTTCCCAGCCACTTTTGCCTTAAATTCCCCTTTCACTTCCCTTTCTCGTATTTCACTCCCCTGGCTCAAACCCATCCCAAGCTCTGAAACTCTGATCTGCAAAGGCCACGCTTGGCTTCTGCTCCCCCCTGAATGAACATCTTCACTGCCCTTTGTGCAGCTCCAGTCTCAGGCTTGCATCCCTCTTGTACAGCTTCTGCCCTTTCTGCAGCTAAAGCTTTCATCCAGGAATTAAAGGAATCCAATCCCATTTAATGAGCCTTCCTTCTCTCCAGCTTATCTTTCTCTCCTTTTATCTCTGTCCANAGGCAGAACAAACACAAACAGTGGAATGAAATGCTGACATAAATGCCTGCACAGCAATAGCTGAAGTACTAAGAAACTTGCATTTTCCCATCTGCTTCCTACAATACCAAACCATGTCTCAAGGCATGAAGTTAAAAGGTTCCTTAAATGTTCACAGCACAAACTTGCCTTCTTTGAAATGCAAAAAGCTTAGCTTAGCCTTCACTGAACACCCCTGCCAGCAGAGGAATTTTCTCAGAATATAGAATATATTATATATATATATAATATTCTCAGATATATCCTCTCTTGATTACTCTTTAGAATAAATGTTGTGCAGCTGCTACTAGGCCCCCTTTGGGGAACAGTGAAATTGAAATACAGGAATGTCACGGACAGTGGCAGGGATTTTATTCCACAGTGGAATTAAAAGCAGAAGCCCAAAGTTCACTCTATGCTGAATATTAAAACATTATGACATCAACATATCATAGTGTGCAACGTTTGCCTTGTGCTGTTGTGTAAAGTACACTAATATTGGACAATTAAAACTGTGAGCATGTTGGGTTTCTTTCTTAAGCAATTACATTTTGGGTTTCTAAGATGAGTAAATAGTTTCTTTCTATTTTTTCTTTACTATTTCAAAGCAAAGCATGCATGTAGAGAAGCCACTCACTAGTTACAAAGCCAGAAAACCAACAAAAATAAACAAAACAAAGGAGGTTGCTAGAGGGAAACCTTAACAAATAATGAAAAAAATGATAGTTTTAGTAATCTGCCAGCCACCACTTCCCAGCCACTTTTGCCTTAAATTCCCCTTTCACTTCCCTTTCTCGTATTTCACTCCCCTGGCTCAAACCCATCCCAAGCTCTGAAACTCTGATCTGCAAAGGCCACGCTTGGCTTCTGCTCCCCCCTGAATGAACATCTTCACTGCCCTTTGTGCAGCTCCAGTCTCAGGCTTGCATCCCTCTTGTACAGCTTCTGCCCTTTCTGCAGCTAAAGCTTTCATCCAGGAATTAAAGGAATCCAATCCCATTTAATGAGCCTTCCTTCTCTCCAGCTTATCTTTCTCTCCTTTTATCTCTGTCCAATTCCAAACACAATTACACTGGTTTACATTTAACAGCTACAGCCCCACTGCCCAGTGCTCTGGCTGCACCATCCCACTGAGCATCTTTTCCTTGTCTAGACACAGCTGCTTGTCCTACAGCCATCAGATTCTGCCTGAACCTCCCTCAACTCATCCACAAAGCCATCAGCTTAGCTTTGAACTCTCTGTTCAAGAGTTTTTCCAGCTCTGATACACAGCTGTCCAAAGACTACCAGGAATGAATAGAATGGGGCATGGAGACAGTCAGACCTTATTTACTCATAAAACAAATACATATGAAAACTGATGGAGAGCACACCTGTGTTGCTCTGCACTTAAGTGCCACTGATCTTGGACTGTTCACTCTCTGGGGAGGCACTGGTGTGAGCAGAACCCAGCACTCTGCATCTTTATAATCCATGTGGCTTTCACCAACCACCCAAAACCAACCACAACAGTTTAACTCAGTTGGTCCATAACTCAGTTGGTGGATGCTCAGTGTAGTGCAGAGGCTGTTGTGAAAGAAATGCATTTAACCCTAAATATTTAACCCTCCAATGTAGTACTTATTTTCTGGCTGAAGTGATGTTAATACAAACAGCTTCACTAAATAAGGATAACTTTTTTTTTAATGAGCACAAGATCTGGTGAATAAAAGTTGAGACATTAAAAAAAAAATACCAAACCCCATGAATTAATAGTTTGTTCTGTGTTTACAGTTGGATCTAGTATTTGAATCCTAATACTGTAAACATTTCTACTTTTATAAAACAGACATATCATACTGTGAGTGTCTAAAGGTCTTCAAAGAATCCTGAAATGCTGGGAAGATTTTTTTTTCTTCTCTAAGCAAAGAACCCACTTTCAGAATCCCATTTTATCAGACTGTAAATACAGCCTTCACATCGAAAAATCTTTACAAATAATAAGTTACATGCAGAGGCAAATAAATATGCAGTGAGGAAACGTCATTATTGAAATACAAAAAGAAAAAATAATGCAAGCTCTCAATGCTTATAGATTACAGACTGTAAAAACAAACTCTGAGACAATCTCCTCAGCTATTTTGTTTCCTAAATAGCCAGCAGTCAATTGGAAAGAGAGGAAACTGAGGCCTGCAGCTCATCTGGGATGTCAGCAGTTGCCTCAAATGCCAATTTGCTGTGTTCTCCATCTGTAATAGCACGGACTTAATAGCTTCTGCCCTTCAGAAAGCACAGCTGCGCTCCACCTCGGCTATGATACTCGGTGATCAAGATGAAAATCACTGTATTTTCATATAAATCGGGGTAGTTATTTCTTAAAAGCTACAGGGAGTAGTCTTCAGTCATAAATAAGACAGCTGAGAACACACCCCAGTTTGGCTCATCACGCCTAAGTGAAATTGCAACGTTAAGTTCACATGTTGTATCTCAAGCAATTCCCTTATGGTCTCCAATTTCTATTTTTAAGAACACCCTCGTGTGCACAGACCGCAACCCCCCCCCTGCCCACACACTCCTGCCAGCCCCGAAATGGAGCTGCAGCGTTCCCATCCAGCTGTCGCAAAGGCACCGCAACTTTCCTGCCGCGGCTCTGCCCGCCCGGAGCAGCCGCTGGCGCCCGGGGGCGGGAATGCACCGGCACCGGGACCATTTAACCCCTCCGGGCTCCGCTGCAGCAGGGCTGTCATTGCCAGAGGAGCCGCGCGTCTCACCGAGCAACGCGTTCAAATACAGCCATCAAAACACGCCCGGGGGAGGGGTGCGGGGGGGGGACACACGCACACACACGCACACGACACGGCACCGCCGCTCCCGCTGCGCTTGGGGAGGGGGTTTCGCAGCCGCCGGGCCGAGGCTGCAGGTGGCGGGGCCGCCCGCGGCTCCCCCCGCACGGCGCCTACCTGTGTCCGCACCGCGCCGCTCCGCACCCGCGTGCTCAGCGCCGGCCGCCGCGCCCCGCCGCCCCACACCAGCCGCAGGGGCCTGATGCTCTGTCGCTCGGAGAAGCGGCTCTCGTCCCGCCGCCCCGCTGCCGGCCCCGCGCCTCCTGCCCAGGGGAGAAACACCCGTCAAGCGGCTGCGCCCTCGCCCCCGGCGCGCAGGGGAGAGGAGGGGGGGGGCTCCGTTTCCACGGGGCTCCGCAGCGGCCCTCGGCGCGGCGTTCCCCCACCACCACCCCAAGCGCTGCGGGGCTGCCCCGCAACCGCGACTCACCTGAGGCGGCGGGCAGGGCGCAGAGCGCCAGGGACAGGAGGCAGGCGGCAGCCCGCATGGCGCTGCCCGCGGCCCCGCTCTCCGCCGAGTGCCGCCCCGGCTTCCGCCGCCGGCTCCGCGACTGCACGGGGAAAGGGGGGGGGGGGAGCTGCGGGGCCGCGGCTGCCGCGGGGCCGGGGATGCCGAGCTCCGCCCCGCCGCCGCCGCGCCGAGCCCCCCTGCGAGGGAAGGAGATGGCGAGAGCCGGCGAGGCTCCCCGCAGAGCCCGCTCGGCAGAGGGAAGTGCTGGGAAATGTAGTCGTTTGCCGAGGCGCGAGGGATCGGCGGGAGAGCGGAGGGGAAGCCCCGGATCCAGGGGAACGCCGCAGAGCGGCCGCAGCAGCCCCCGCGGGGCGGCCCCGGGACCGCAACCGCCCCGGCGCTCGGGGAATCCGAGCTGCAGAACTCGAGTGCGCCGTCAGCCCGTCCTGCCGCCTGAAGGGGAGGACCCTGGAGCATCTTCCCTTCCTTCCTACCTGCTCGTACTGTCCCCGACCCTCTCCTGACGGCCTTCTGCCGCCAGCCCCTCTCCCCTCCCTTAGTGTGCCGTTTGACAGCAAACCTCCATTTCCTTCTCCCTGACCTTTTCTCCCCTCCCCGCTTTCCCCACCGCACTAACACCGAAAAGAGAGTTGGAAAAGGATTACAACGCAGAATTGTTCAAGTTACAACACTCTCCCGGGCTAAGCACGAGGCAAAAGCGAGGCCAAAGCAAGAGGCAGAAGCGTCAAGGAGCCCCCGCGATGCCCGTGCCCCGAAGCCCGAGGATTCCGCCCCCTCAGCAGAGGGATGGATGGTGCATCCTCAACCCAATTCCACACCCCCATCTACTGGGACGCCGCGGGTAGCGGTCCCGCCGGCCAGCACCGCGCACCTCACCGCCCCACGCCACGTTTCTGTGGGAAAACGAGGCGAGAGAGGCGATCGCCTAAAGCACCCCGCTGGTTTGCCGAAGGGTCCGTAGGAAGGGCTGCTGCCATGGCACACAAGCGAGGGTGAGGCGCGGAGGAGGAGGAGGAATGTTAGATCCAGCTCCACTATGACCTAGCAGAGAATGCAAACTACCCACTGCAAGGTTTATACCAGTTGTAAGCACATCACAGAGGAGGAGGTGGCATCACACTGAAAGCTGCTGCTCATTGTAAAAGAAAAAATAAATTATTTTTCATAATGTTAAAACCGTTATGCAGGTCAATACTGATGACATTGCTTGCACTGGCAACAGCCAGGACACCTGACTCCTCCACTGCTGCTCCCTCAGTCAGATCAACACTTCACATACCTTGGTGTCATCTGCAGACTTACTGAGGGTGCCCTCCATCCATCATCCAGATAATTGATCAAGATATTAAAGAGAACTGGCCCAGATACTGAGCCCCGAGGAACACCACTTGCGCCTGGCCACCAACTGGATTTAACTCCATTCACCGCCACTCTCTGGGCTTGGCCATGCAGGCAGTTTTTCCCCAGGGAAACTTCCATCCAAGCCCTGAGCAGCCAGTTTCTCTGTGGGAAACAATGCCAAGGGTTTTGCTGAAGTCCAGGCACACAGCAAACACAGCCTCACCTCATCCAGCAAGCACATCACCTTGTCATTAAAGAGCAGGTTAGTGGAACAAGACCTGCCTTTCATAAACCCATGATGGCTGGGCCTGGGCACCTGGCTGTCCTGTATGTGCCATGTGGTGGCTCTCAGGATGATCTGCTCCAGAACCTTCCCTGGCACTGAGGGCAGACTGACAGGCCTGGAGTTTCCCAAAAGCCCTTTGTTAACTGGAGCCTCCCCAGCTATCCAGGACTGCTGCTAAATGATGTCAAGTGACTTGGTGAGCACCACTCAGTACCTTGGCCCCATAGATTTGTGTAGTCTTGATGCAACAGGTCACTAAGCACTTCCCCCATCATCACCCCTTGGATTATGGGAGCTTCATTCTGCTCCTCATCCCCATCTTCCAGCTCAGGGTGCTGGGTACCCAGAGAACACTTGTTCTTACTATTAAATACTGAGTTAAAGAAGGCATTTGGTGCTTGAGCCTGTTCCTTACCCCACATCCAGCAGAGGATGGAGATTCTCCTTAGGCCTCCTTTTGTTGCTAATGTACTTATAGAAAGAGTTGTTATTGTCTTTTTGTGGCAGTAAATTATCATCTTGTTAAGGGAAACAATTAGAGGACGGATGAAAAGAAAAAAAATCAGTTTCTCAGTTTGTTTTCATGATATAAAAGCAGACAAAATGATTGTTCAGCAAGCTGAGGATCTGAGCAAGACAGGTACTTTAGGAGCATCTGGAAGTATATATCAACTGTGAAGAGAAAGTGGCTAATAAGTTTGATGCTGTCCTGTTTACACAGCAGTCACACACTATAGGCAAGATGGAATACCCTCAAAACACATGAAATCCTCAAGCAGTTGCTGAAACAGTGCACAATTAGCTTACAAAACTTTGCTGCAGGGTATCAAAAGGACCATGGGTGGGTAAAGAAAATGAGAAAGTGTTTCCATCTTTCCTCAAAAGTCATAAATTCTTCCATTTCAGACTGCAGCCATCCTCTACTGTTATTTGTCAGACCAAGCTGTCCTCACTGGCAGGTTATTTCACAGCTCCTTCTGTCAGTATTTCAATGAGAATTCATGACATTGGGTCTATGTGACAGCTGTTATGCAGTAGATGCACACAACAGTGACACACTCATTTCCTCGATGGGCACAATGCATCTTTTCTTTCTCTCTTGCCATCACCATCACCCAGAAATGCTGATGGATTTGGTATCAGCATCACTGATGTGTTAGGCCTGTGACCAGTGGCATCCCACAAGGTTCGGTACTGGGTCCAGTATTATGCAATATTTTCATCAATGACCTGGATGAGGGCATAGAGAGAACCCTCAGCAAGTTTGCTGATGACACCAAACTGGGAGGAGTGGCTGACACAGCAGCAGGCTGTGCTGCCATCCAGAGACCTGGACAGGGAGAAATTTAATGAGATTTAACCAGAGCAAGTGTAAGGTGCTGCATTTAGGGCACAACAACTCCATGGATCAGTACAGGCTGGGGGCTGATGTACTAGAGAGCAGCTCTGGAGAAAGAGACCTGTGGGTCCTGGTAGACAGGGGGGACCATGAGCCAACAATGTGCCCCTTGCATTGGCCAAGCAGGCCAATGGATCCTGGGATGCATGAGGAGAAGTGTGGCCAGCAGGGCAAGGGAGGTTCTCCTCCCCCTCTCCTCTGCACTGGTGAAACCCACCTGGAATCCTGTGTCCAGTTTTGGACACTCCAGTTCAGGAAAGACAGAGATTGACTGGAGAGAGTCCAGCACAGGGCACCAAGATGCTGAAGGGAGTGGAGATCTCCCTGCTGAGGAGAGGCTGAGAGAGCTGGGGCTCTTGAGCCTGGAGGAGACTGAGGGGGGAGCTCAGCAGTGTCTGTCAAGATGTTCAGGGCAGTGTAGGGAGGATGGAGCCAGACTCTGCTCAGTGCCATCCAGTGACAGGACAAGAGGCAATGGGAGTCAGTTGGAGCACAAGAGGTTGAGGGGAAACAGAAGGAAAAACTTGTTCCCAGTGAGGGTGGCAGAGCCTGGCAGGGGCTGCCCAGGGAGGTTGTGGAGTCTCCTGCTCTGGAGACATTCCAGACCCGCCTGGATCTGTTCCTGGGTGACTTGGTCTGGGTGCCCCTGCTCTGGCAGGGGGGTTGGACTAGATGATCTTCTAGCTCCCTTCCAACCCCTCACATTCTGTTATTCTATGATTCTATGAACAAAAAGGCAAGCATGGGCAGCCTTTGTCAGCCCTTCGAGCTTCCCAGCCAATGGCCTGGAGGTCACATGGACCATACAGCCCACAGATTCTCCAGCTGGGGAGAATACAGGGACTCTTACTGTCACCCTGTGCCCACACACTCCTGTAAATGTATCAGAACACCTACCATTTTTTCACCATTCCTGCACTCTGAAGCCTGCCACAAGAGCTTCATAGAAACCATCACCAGTTACACCAGTCAAGTCCTTCAGAGCTGAGGCTGTTGGGAGTGCAGGATGAAGGCACACACCTCTCCCTCAGATTGCATCAGTGATAGTGTGCACAGAAGTGTGCCCATGGATCATGGATCTGATTAGCCCAGTGCACACTGGCAGCTCCTGAAGAGCAGATGTTGACATGCTCAACACTCCTCAGGTTGTAAATACCTTTTGTCCAACTCCAAAGGGGAGAGCTGGCTTTTCTGTCACCTACCTGTCACTTGGTGTTGAGTGTTCCACAGTCTGATGTTGGGCAGGTTTCTGCTTGTAGACCTTGTTGCAGAGTGCAGGGCTTACCTGAGTGCATGAAATTCCTTACCTGTGTGTGGTTTTGGAGTCACTAATGCCCACTATCCTTATATACCTGTAAGAGTCTCATATATACACTTGTATGCACACAGAGAGAAGCTTTCCCAACCCTGGAAACTCTGTCCTCTCAGCAACACCACAGCTTTCACCAAAAGAAACATTTCTGTTCCAGATAAATACATACTGTGGAGCAGAGTCATATGGTGCTAGGGCATCCACTTCAAAGATAACCAAACCAATTTTTTTACTTCTAAATGCAGAAGTAAAACCAAGGCTTTATTTCTAAAAGCATATTTTCAACACCTATATTTCTTTTCATGTTGTCACTACCATCCCAAATTTGTAGCTACAGTTTCCATTTTAAAAGTCTTTACTGAAAATCATTTTGCTCTCTCCCCTGGTAATGAAAGCAAGTGGGTTTGAACAAATAGAAGTACTAAACCAGTATAGTGTCTGCACAGCCTTTCAGTAACAGGACATATGTGCATGCAAAGCCTTCTACTTAACATTTGAAAGGTTATGCTAAAATATTTTGCATCCTCAGAAGTGTGCTTGCCATACCTACAAGACAGAAACTGGAATGGTCACTGGGCCACAGGATAATCATTTAAATAAGAGTACTTCTATAATGTACAAGTTTTTTCAGTCAGAGTTTAAGCTGAAGTAGTGTCCATTCTACACAGGTTAGAGCTTTCACTTTTTTGTCACAGTAAAGATCTGGGTGCTTCATTAAAATTTTGACTCCCAGATGGTGTAGAGGTGGATGCTGCAGGCAGTATGGGAATATAGCTTCATGTTTCTCTAACCATCACAAAAAAAGGAAGCCACAGTCAGTATATTAACAATTGTTATTGAACAGAATATTAGAATCACCTACATCAGCTTTTCAAATGATCAGAAAACTATAAACAAAGTGCATTGCATTAGAAGAAATCACTGTCTCTAAGAGTTCAAACTGTAACTATATACTGTGTAGTCACAAAGATTTACTTACAGATAAGATGCACTTCTAATGCTAACCCTTTGTTCTAATGACTACAGAAGTTCTTGTGGTAGTGCTTATCTGAAGCATTTCACATTTCTCAGAATCCCTACCACATATTTTGAACATATTCTCTTCTTGAGGAGGAAGTCAGAGAGATGGACAATGTTCTACTAACTAGCCTTCCATATTTAATCATTTTTTTCAACTAGTAATATGACTTGAAATTTTTTAACAACTTAAAAAAAAAAACCTTGGAAAGAAAAGAAGCCAGATGAAAATCACACACAGCATGCTGAATAAATCTTTTCAGAAATAGTTAATGGGCATACTGTGGCTTGTGATGGAGGCCAACTAGGAGCTGTGTCTCAGGAGGAAGGAGATGTGTGCAGGAGATACCAACTGACAGTCACTGCAGGGCATTAGGGGGAAAATGATGCAAGTTTTTCTGAAGAATTTAGTACTGAATCAAAGACTAGCCCCCCCCAACACCAAAACCAAACAAAAACATTCTCATTAGAAGAAAAATGAACAAACAGCAGTTCCTAAAATAGATTGCATACCTTGAATCAGAGAGTAATCCTTCTATCATTAAAGCATCACTCAAATTGAAGAACAAATTGTTTCAATGTTCTACTTTAAAGCCCTATTCCTAAAACACTATCTATTGGTAAATTACAGGCAAAATACATATATAGACAAACATATTCAAGATCAACTCCTTTGTAAAATGTTAATTTTTCTCACTTATGTAATGACTTTCTAAATCATTTTCTTGATGTGAATCTAGATCAGAATAAATTCTAAATCAAGCCAGAGGTGACCAGAAAGTTGGAGACCAAAAGCAGTTCTTACCAGACTGTACAGGCAATTAGATGAACAGTGGAATGAGGAACATCATGTTTAAGGTGACAACAATGCTCTAAAAAGCTTTCATCATTAAGCTTCCAATTCATATATTCTTTAAATAAAATTAATGTCACTTTCCTCAGCCACTCCTGTACACCAAGAAGCTTTGCCTGCCCCTTGCAGAAAATATCCCATAAAGGACAGGCAATAGTATGCAACATCTGAAAGCACTTTAACCATTAGAAAATTGACAGAATAGGTTTGAAAATGTTAAATAGGCAAGAGATAAAATGCAAACAAGTAATTTATGCAATAGTTAATGAGTCTAACTTCTGCTGGTTTAGCTGTCTTACATTATGTTCAGGCACTTACATTTATTAATAAAGCTTTGCAATTACCTCCTGTTACTTCATAATCATGCCTGCACTGATTTAGATATGGAAATTCTGGAAGAGATTGGCTCTGGTAAAGATTTGAACTATTAAAAAAGTCTTTGCAATTCTCACTTTTGTCTTTCACTCTGCTGCTGAGTAATCTAGTCAGACAGGCTGGCTACTCTGAAAGAAAAAGAAAAAAATCAAATCAAACAAATGCCCTGAGTCAATCAGAAACTTACTGGTAGTTTTGTTGCTGTTATTGCTGTGGTTTTTTTTATAAAGAAAACTTAAAAGCACACATCTAGTGCTTTCTTACTGTCTGAATCAGATAATACAGTTAGTTTTAGACTAAAAATAAGTTATGTCAGAGAAGCCAAAAATATTATACATGTTTTCCTATCTTACTTCTTTGTGATTANAGAAGCCAGATGAAAATCACACACAGCATGCTGAATAAATCTTTTCAGAAATAGTTAATGGGCATACTGTGGCTTGTGATGGAGGCCAACTAGGAGCTGTGTCTCAGGAGGAAGGAGATGTGTGCAGGAGATACCAACTGACAGTCACTGCAGGGCATTAGGGGGAAAATGATGCAAGTTTTTCTGAAGAATTTAGTACTGAATCAAAGACTAGCCCCCCCCAACACCAAAACCAAACAAAAACATTCTCATTAGAAGAAAAATGAACAAACAGCAGTTCCTAAAATAGATTGCATACCTTGAATCAGAGAGTAATCCTTCTATCATTAAAGCATCACTCAAATTGAAGAACAAATTGTTTCAATGTTCTACTTTAAAGCCCTATTCCTAAAACACTATCTATTGGTAAATTACAGGCAAAATACATATATAGACAAACATATTCAAGATCAACTCCTTTGTAAAATGTTAATTTTTCTCACTTATGTAATGACTTTCTAAATCATTTTCTTGATGTGAATCTAGATCAGAATAAATTCTAAATCAAGCCAGAGGTGACCAGAAAGTTGGAGACCAAAAGCAGTTCTTACCAGACTGTACAGGCAATTAGATGAACAGTGGAATGAGGAACATCATGTTTAAGGTGACAACAATGCTCTAAAAAGCTTTCATCATTAAGCTTCCAATTCATATATTCTTTAAATAAAATTAATGTCACTTTCCTCAGCCACTCCTGTACACCAAGAAGCTTTGCCTGCCCCTTGCAGAAAATATCCCATAAAGGACAGGCAATAGTATGCAACATCTGAAAGCACTTTAACCATTAGAAAATTGACAGAATAGGTTTGAAAATGTTAAATAGGCAAGAGATAAAATGCAAACAAGTAATTTATGCAATAGTTAATGAGTCTAACTTCTGCTGGTTTAGCTGTCTTACATTATGTTCAGGCACTTACATTTATTAATAAAGCTTTGCAATTACCTCCTGTTACTTCATAATCATGCCTGCACTGATTTAGATATGGAAATTCTGGAAGAGATTGGCTCTGGTAAAGATTTGAACTATTAAAAAAGTCTTTGCAATTCTCACTTTTGTCTTTCACTCTGCTGCTGAGTAATCTAGTCAGACAGGCTGGCTACTCTGAAAGAAAAAGAAAAAAATCAAATCAAACAAATGCCCTGAGTCAATCAGAAACTTACTGGTAGTTTTGTTGCTGTTATTGCTGTGGTTTTTTTTATAAAGAAAACTTAAAAGCACACATCTAGTGCTTTCTTACTGTCTGAATCAGATAATACAGTTAGTTTTAGACTAAAAATAAGTTATGTCAGAGAAGCCAAAAATATTATACATGTTTTCCTATCTTACTTCTTTGTGATTACTGAGGTTCTCTGAGACAATTTCAGCAGAATAAATATTAAGGAAGCCAACCAAAAAACATCAATAGTCTGATGGGCTGCCTTATTTAGAAAGGAACAGCCACTTTATTTATAATGTGGTTATTTAGAACATACTCTAATAAATTATTTTAGAAAATTATTCTACCCAAATGCAGCTACATTGTGCTTAATGGTTTTGTTTAGCAAATAATTTTGTCCCAAATCTGGAGTCAGAGGCTTTTAACAGGTGTGATAAAAGGTACTTGCTTTACTGCTTTAAGAAACAAACAAATAAAACCAAAAACACACCTCAGTTTTATTTTTCGTATTTACATATACAGATCTTCCTGTATTAATAACCTTGACAACCAATCCATCTGTACATATAATAGAGCTATTAAAGTCTCCATGAATAAAATCTGAAATTTGCTAGTTTTTCTAAAAATCATTTTAAATAATGCAGCATTAAAATCCAACAAATGGGGATGAGGATGAAGAGGAAAGTAACGACCATACAGCATTTGTATTCTGCCCTTCCCATTTATCTTTTATACTAGTGGAACCTTTGCTCTCACTGTAACCTGAAAAGCCTTCAAATTCCGAGTTCCTTTCACTTGTCTGAAATAATTCCAGCAAGGACTGCACTGGTGAGCTACAAGAAGTTCTCTTCTCCTCAGGAACAGCCAGTTCATCTGTATACTTTATGCATAACTCCATGTTTTGTTTCTGGGTTTCTCGTTTATTTCTTCCCAAGCAAAGCTTNAACCTAACCCCTCCGAGGAGTTTTAAGCCACAGGAGGAACAAAGGTTTGACTTCATGAGGCTATCAGTTGTTTGATTCTATTTGTAATTCCTTTGATTTCACTAAGAATTTATTTATTTCTTCAGTACTTTTTTAATTTTTAAATGAGAAAGGTTTTGCCTTCTCCTCCCTACTCATTTGCAAAAAAACAGCAATCTTGAATGAAGCTACTGTTGAGTATCAAAGATACTTGTGCCTACAGTCCAAGACACAAAACAAGTTTTTCTTGCCTATTTAAGCTTTTGAGCTCTGAAGAAAGGAAAGTTTGTCCAGCACAGGTAGGACAGAAGCCAAGAGGCTTAGAGTATAGAGAGGAAGATCTACACAAGGAAAAGTTTTTTCCACTGGTCAGGAGATCAGATCAGATTGACTGAGGATATCATCTGCTGTTCTTAGGCTACTAAGAATGACAGAAGGCTTTTACAGCAGGATGTCCAGTCACTTTTGTCAGCAATATTTACTGTAGATACTGCTTTGCTGAAGTTGAAGTATAGATAGGACAAGTTTTAACAATTCCTTTCAGTCTCATTTTCTTGTCATCTTCATTTTTTTTTTTCTAATTTCTGCTTTATAGNAGCATTAAAATCCAACAAATGGGGATGAGGATGAAGAGGAAAGTAACGACCATACAGCATTTGTATTCTGCCCTTCCCATTTATCTTTTATACTAGTGGAACCTTTGCTCTCACTGTAACCTGAAAAGCCTTCAAATTCCGAGTTCCTTTCACTTGTCTGAAATAATTCCAGCAAGGACTGCACTGGTGAGCTACAAGAAGTTCTCTTCTCCTCAGGAACAGCCAGTTCATCTGTATACTTTATGCATAACTCCATGTTTTGTTTCTGGGTTTCTCGTTTATTTCTTCCCAAGCAAAGCTTCACTTTTCTGTGCAGCTCTCCAGACAGTGAACTCTGTGCAGCGCTGGCAGCTGATGCATTCAGTTCTTTGTTCACATCAGATTCAGATACCTCAGCCTCCAGAGCTACATTGTGCTGCATCTGTTGATGATTATCACATAAGTTACCATGTTTCTTGATAAATGCAGGATTGTCCTCTGTTTTTTTCAAACACTTTGCTGGTAGAACTAAAGCATTATTCAATTTTCGTTTTGGCTGCGATACGTTTTTGTCTTTTTCATTAAAATCTGTAGCTTGAGTGTGAGAATACAAAGTACATATGTCATTCTGAAGACACTGTGAATTCTTTTTATTTACTTCTGGTTCCAGTATTTCTTTAACGAATGGCTTATAAGCTTGAGGCAAGTTCTCCATGTATGCTGGGTCATCTTTCTGAGGACGTGGCTGTATGAAGTTCGATGATATAACAGTCTCTCTTAAGTTTGCAGCACAGAAGTAATTGGTTTTCATATTTTCATAATTACTTCTGAACTTACTTCTTAGTTGTGAAGGTTGTGACAGGTGACAATAAAGAACTGAACAGACAGACCCAGAGACAGGAGTAGGTACTGGCACAGAATTTGGCTGTACTTCTGCAGGCCAGCAGTGCAGCTGCAGTGCCCGTGGTGCTGTCTCCTGCCACGAGGAGCTTTCCAAGGAGGCAAACTGCTTCTTCCAGCGTTCCTTCAGCTCGTCTGCTCTAGCTGTCTTTCCAAGAACAGGAGAGAAATATCCTGTGCTGCATTTTGTCCTACAATTCAATTGTTTAGAATTATGAAGAAACACTTCAGAAAACCCCATGGCAACATAACTTCATATGCAACTGATTCTAGAAAGGCAACAGAACTGATAAAGTAATTTCTGGTTTTAAATGAAAGGAAAGCTATGTTTAGGTAGCAACACACTATTTCTACAGGAACACACTGCCTTATATTTGAATTTGATTTTTTCTTATTGATTCCTATGTTGGGTTTTTTTAAATACATGAAGTAAGTAGTCTGGTATTTCAGTAAATTGCAATTCACGGTGGTTATTTACAGCAAAAGAAGTTAACTAATATAATGAAATATCTATAAATATTTGCAAATATTCTAGGACATATACACATAGACAATTAGCATAATTATATATTATTTTCTTGACACAGTATTTATATTATTTATATTTATATATAATATATATTATAAACCTAACCCCTCCGAGGAGTTTTAAGCCACAGGAGGAACAAAGGTTTGACTTCATGAGGCTATCAGTTGTTTGATTCTATTTGTAATTCCTTTGATTTCACTAAGAATTTATTTATTTCTTCAGTACTTTTTTAATTTTTAAATGAGAAAGGTTTTGCCTTCTCCTCCCTACTCATTTGCAAAAAAACAGCAATCTTGAATGAAGCTACTGTTGAGTATCAAAGATACTTGTGCCTACAGTCCAAGACACAAAACAAGTTTTTCTTGCCTATTTAAGCTTTTGAGCTCTGAAGAAAGGAAAGTTTGTCCAGCACAGGTAGGACAGAAGCCAAGAGGCTTAGAGTATAGAGAGGAAGATCTACACAAGGAAAAGTTTTTTCCACTGGTCAGGAGATCAGATCAGATTGACTGAGGATATCATCTGCTGTTCTTAGGCTACTAAGAATGACAGAAGGCTTTTACAGCAGGATGTCCAGTCACTTTTGTCAGCAATATTTACTGTAGATACTGCTTTGCTGAAGTTGAAGTATAGATAGGACAAGTTTTAACAATTCCTTTCAGTCTCATTTTCTTGTCATCTTCATTTTTTTTTTCTAATTTCTGCTTTATAGAACTGGATTGCCAGATACAACTGCATTGCAAATTTCAGTGATTTATTTCAGTCTCAAAAATAGGAAATAATTCTGTACCAGATCCAGAATTTCATAACTAAATATCTTTATATTCTATATCTTAACTCAGTCTTTAAAATTCATTAACATGTAACTCACCTTTTTATTTTTTTTGCATCATCTTTGTATTTGACAAACTCATAAACAAACTTTGAGATGATGTCATCAACAATTTGATACTGTGTGCTTTGTGCAAAGTTTTGGTGCTGTTCACTTTCCAGATGCTAAAATTTAAAAAAGAAACAAACATGAAACAAATCCAATGCTACAGCTAGGAACATACAAGTCAACAGTATGATATGAAGCAGTAAATAAAACATTAATTTATTACTAGTGTCTCTGAAACATGAACTACTAGTGCCTTCAGCTATCATACAGAGAAGCAGCAATCATGAATTAAAACATACTAGGGAAAAAAAATACACTCTGCTTTTTAGGAGATCTGTTCAGGAAATCTTTAAAGATAAAAACATTATCAAGTAGAAATGGCTGTTGATACTACATGGAAGAGATGACTGTATCAAAGCATATACTTGACATTTCACATACTGTTTGCAGATCTTCATATTTCTTCCCACAACATTCACAATATCCTCTCTTTTTTTTGTCCTTCTGAGGGAGCTGGACAGGAGTTCCACAGTCCTTGTCACTATTTATTTTATTTCTGTTAACAGAAAAGATGTCTGAAATCTGGAGCCGAGTTCTATACTTGCCTCTCACAGTATGTTCATCATTATGCACTAAAAAAATTAAACCCTTTATTTCCCATCAAACTATTTACATTATGTTAGTCAATGCTAAGGAAAAACAAAGAGAAAATACTAATTGCAAGAAGACAGGCAGATCCAGCAAAACTACATGTAACCATAAACCATCCAGGTTAGTACTGATGCCCTACTGTGGCTGACTCAAACAATGCAAAATTGCTAAACAAAAAAATCTCACTTGACTAATGGAAGGACATAGTGAAATCTCTGCATGCAGCTGGAAAGGAGGTTTGGTAAAATCAAAACTAGAGAAAAAAAGTCTATAAAAATTGTATTTTTGTCCTGTTTTTCTAGGTACAGACTAAGTGGAAATACAAGGACATGAACCTCATCTTCTTGGAGATTAAAACATGAAGAGCTTTTCAGTAGCTGCTCCACAACCTTCAGCCTCCTCTGGCAAGAGCAACTGTTTACAGCAATTCACTATGAAACCCCCTAAGTATGATACAGTAGCTATGCTTTACCCACCTAACCCACCCAGCTCTACTTCCCTTTTACTCCAGGGGAACAGTGCCATCTCCCTGGCCATCATTCCAACCATCTTTACCAAGTATCCACACAGAGGTAAGCTCAGGACTTTACATTAAAAAAACCTGTATAGAAAAATCTCTGATTTAACAAAGCACAGTAATGTGTTGTTCAGCATAACAAGGGTGTGCTGCCTTTAATGACCCAGCCTTTGTGGGTTCCACACCTAACTGTACTTTTACTGATACACTAACTAGCCTTTCCACCCTCCCTCTTTAGAACTGTAACAATCACAGAGAAACATTAAAGCAGCAATTAAGCAACAGAAATTATCATCTTCAGATCGAATGTCTGCAGGTCTTGCCTAATGCACAGTGAGGAGAACTGACAGCTTTGCTTCAACAAGCTTTTCTCCCTGTTAAAAGATAAAACAAATGAGCACTTCCCTTTCTTCTGTAACTGTCACACTTCACATTGACCTGCTGAGCATGAAATAATATCCCACCTAAATATCTCTTTGGCATGTGCCAACCTGAAAGATTAAATAGGAATACTCATTCAAACATAAATTTTAAAATATCATACTCCTTAATCCATATAAATGAAAAGAACACTGCCTTTATAACCCCCTGCAAAGAGACACCATCAGAAATCACCTTATTATTGCAAGGGTTACCTACTGCATTATTGTTGCTTTGCTTTTTCATACTGCTACATTCATTGATANGCAGGATGTCCAGTCACTTTTGTCAGCAATATTTACTGTAGATACTGCTTTGCTGAAGTTGAAGTATAGATAGGACAAGTTTTAACAATTCCTTTCAGTCTCATTTTCTTGTCATCTTCATTTTTTTTTTCTAATTTCTGCTTTATAGAACTGGATTGCCAGATACAACTGCATTGCAAATTTCAGTGATTTATTTCAGTCTCAAAAATAGGAAATAATTCTGTACCAGATCCAGAATTTCATAACTAAATATCTTTATATTCTATATCTTAACTCAGTCTTTAAAATTCATTAACATGTAACTCACCTTTTTATTTTTTTTGCATCATCTTTGTATTTGACAAACTCATAAACAAACTTTGAGATGATGTCATCAACAATTTGATACTGTGTGCTTTGTGCAAAGTTTTGGTGCTGTTCACTTTCCAGATGCTAAAATTTAAAAAAGAAACAAACATGAAACAAATCCAATGCTACAGCTAGGAACATACAAGTCAACAGTATGATATGAAGCAGTAAATAAAACATTAATTTATTACTAGTGTCTCTGAAACATGAACTACTAGTGCCTTCAGCTATCATACAGAGAAGCAGCAATCATGAATTAAAACATACTAGGGAAAAAAAATACACTCTGCTTTTTAGGAGATCTGTTCAGGAAATCTTTAAAGATAAAAACATTATCAAGTAGAAATGGCTGTTGATACTACATGGAAGAGATGACTGTATCAAAGCATATACTTGACATTTCACATACTGTTTGCAGATCTTCATATTTCTTCCCACAACATTCACAATATCCTCTCTTTTTTTTGTCCTTCTGAGGGAGCTGGACAGGAGTTCCACAGTCCTTGTCACTATTTATTTTATTTCTGTTAACAGAAAAGATGTCTGAAATCTGGAGCCGAGTTCTATACTTGCCTCTCACAGTATGTTCATCATTATGCACTAAAAAAATTAAACCCTTTATTTCCCATCAAACTATTTACATTATGTTAGTCAATGCTAAGGAAAAACAAAGAGAAAATACTAATTGCAAGAAGACAGGCAGATCCAGCAAAACTACATGTAACCATAAACCATCCAGGTTAGTACTGATGCCCTACTGTGGCTGACTCAAACAATGCAAAATTGCTAAACAAAAAAATCTCACTTGACTAATGGAAGGACATAGTGAAATCTCTGCATGCAGCTGGAAAGGAGGTTTGGTAAAATCAAAACTAGAGAAAAAAAGTCTATAAAAATTGTATTTTTGTCCTGTTTTTCTAGGTACAGACTAAGTGGAAATACAAGGACATGAACCTCATCTTCTTGGAGATTAAAACATGAAGAGCTTTTCAGTAGCTGCTCCACAACCTTCAGCCTCCTCTGGCAAGAGCAACTGTTTACAGCAATTCACTATGAAACCCCCTAAGTATGATACAGTAGCTATGCTTTACCCACCTAACCCACCCAGCTCTACTTCCCTTTTACTCCAGGGGAACAGTGCCATCTCCCTGGCCATCATTCCAACCATCTTTACCAAGTATCCACACAGAGGTAAGCTCAGGACTTTACATTAAAAAAACCTGTATAGAAAAATCTCTGATTTAACAAAGCACAGTAATGTGTTGTTCAGCATAACAAGGGTGTGCTGCCTTTAATGACCCAGCCTTTGTGGGTTCCACACCTAACTGTACTTTTACTGATACACTAACTAGCCTTTCCACCCTCCCTCTTTAGAACTGTAACAATCACAGAGAAACATTAAAGCAGCAATTAAGCAACAGAAATTATCATCTTCAGATCGAATGTCTGCAGGTCTTGCCTAATGCACAGTGAGGAGAACTGACAGCTTTGCTTCAACAAGCTTTTCTCCCTGTTAAAAGATAAAACAAATGAGCACTTCCCTTTCTTCTGTAACTGTCACACTTCACATTGACCTGCTGAGCATGAAATAATATCCCACCTAAATATCTCTTTGGCATGTGCCAACCTGAAAGATTAAATAGGAATACTCATTCAAACATAAATTTTAAAATATCATACTCCTTAATCCATATANCACACGGAGGGAGGATGATGACTGTTACTTCTGTAGCTCTGCTGTTTGACCAACAGTAAAGATGTAAACACATTTTATTTATAGAATCACTATAAATGTAGAAGGGTTTGTTTGCTTTTAGGATCACTATAAATGTAGAAAGGTTGTGAATAAAGATGAATGCATGTTGTAACTCATATTGGGTCGTCTGCGTGCATCTCCAAACTCACCTCTGCATATAGCATTGGTGAAGACTGGACAGAACCTGAATCACCAATAATTGAAATATGCTTAGTAGAATAAATTCAAAACACTAGCTTGATTCACCAAAACCCAGATAATGAAGACTCCTAAGTAGTGTCTGATCATAACACTGATGTACCAGAAATCCTAACTGCATCTGGAGTCCTCAAATAGAGCCTGAATGTCAAAATCTATCACAGGAACTCTTGCTGTAAGGACCACCTGCAGTTCTACTGTGCAACTGGCATCCACTTTCCATCTATGAAGAGCTGAAACAGTATTTGCAGAGTCTAATTTCTATAAATTTCACTCAACAATGTGCACTCTGTCAACAATTATTTTCAACTATGACTATTTCACTGCTTTAAGAATGTTTAGCTGCCTACTTCAGCATTACACAAACAAACATCAAAAGAAGTCTTAAGAAATCCACCTCTTGGAAAATACTTACTGGATGGCATCCAAGATGAGGACAAAGAAGAAACCAGTGGCAGAAAGGAAAAAAATATGCTGACCCACAGTGATAGGAGAAGGCTGCATTTTTGATGTATGAATCTGCATGTCCAAAACAAGGACTAAAGACAGGATAAAGAGGGTACAGAAGATAGAAAGACATCAACAGTTACAGTGCAGAAACACAGCAGCTGACACGTGGCTATTAGTATTAAATATCACACCACATCAGAGGCAGAACAATCCTTTTAGAGCACAATAACTTTACAATTGTTTTAGAGAACCACCCGAGGGGGCGATTCTCTGTCCACACCTGAATAACAAGTTTTCCACAAACCTTTGCTTAGACTGAGTTTGCTTTTGACCATAAGGATGCTTCTTATCCACCTCAAATGGACTATATGGTTTTGGAACACAGTAGTTCAGAGCTGGAAAACGGGGCAAGTGCAGATAAAACGGTCGGTACTGGCTGTATTTGACAAAATAAGTGCATTAGAACCATGAGAAATGAAAAAAAAATGTTTACAGAACAAATTACAATCAGGTCAAAAACCTGAAGAAGTGTTTGTCTTTTACATATAATGTACACAGAATGCTAAGCAGGTAACTATCCTAGAATGTCATTCCTTCCTTCCTAGAAACTTAATACTTTTTCAAAATAGATGTGCCCTGAATTTTCATTGCTGTCTCACACCTTCCCTGCCTTCATGCCAATTTGTTGAGACTTGGTTAACCAGCAATGCTGAGAACCATCTGCATGATGGTACATCTGTGTTCCTGAGAAGTAGCTATAGTAGCTCCTAACATCCAACACATTCCATTTCTTTCCTTTTTCACTAATTGTAATCAACTCACCATTCAAAATATAAAATCTGTCCTTTTCATTTTCCATAAATATAATTTTTCTCTACACCACTGTATTTACAGATAATTATCAACTGTACCAGTGCTCTGAATATGGTAAAAAAGTTTAAAATAGGGCTTGACAAAAGTTCATATATTGAATAATTTGACTGAAATGCTGATGCTAGAGTTCAGTCTGTTTTTCTCTCTGCAGTATTATTATAAGCTACCCAGGCAGAAGAATAAGAGCAAATTTGAAAAACATAATACAGAAAGCTAAGCAACTTGTTCTGCTTCTGAACTGTTATTTATGTTGCATAAACATTTAAATAGTAAAAAGCATTGTTAACACAAACATTTAGAAGTGTTTCAGGTATTTAGTATCATACATTCAGAAGTTAAATTCACACATTTATACATTAATTTCTTAGAATTGTGTCTGCTCAGTTCTCCCCACTATCCTCATGTCCTTCATACCTCATAGCTGGTGTTACACCAACTCAAGGTTTAGAGCTCTTTCAGGATAGTGTCAAAGAAATCAGGTTAAAGAATTTGGAGCCTGTAAACATCATCATAGTGCAGAAATTAGTTAAGAATTTAAGGTGAAAAACATGCTGGGCAGAACTGCACTTTTTTATAATTCATTGTTCTCTCACTTCTGGCAAACTGGCACTTCCTTACATGACCAGGTCTGATCAATTACAGGACCAGAAAGATGTGAAAATTTTAAAGGCTGAAAGTATCAGATTTCATGCTACTGTGGATACTGAAATCAAATTAATACTTTTTTTTTTTTTTTTTTAAAAAGGAATGATTGAAATGGAAACTAAACCTAATTTCAAGGTATGACTTAACTATAACCACCTCCCTCTTTTTTCCATCAGAATAGTCTCTTCAGGAGATGAATGCTACTGAACTGGGACTACAGGGACTTTGGCATTTAGTATACAAAGTTTTATTGGCCTTTTGGGTTAAGTATTTGGATCTAAAAAAAGATGTCAAGTTTCAAAGCTTGTAGGTTTCCTTTTCATTCACATGGCCCTTGGGCAGAAAGTAAACCCTAAAACCCTACACATATATACAAACTGGAGCTACTTATTAACTTTTGACTTCTCTTACCTATTGCAAATAACCCCTACTATACTATTTGCTTAATCTCAATCAGTAGCTAAACACATATCTCTACCCAGAGCATGCAGAGATGACAATGCTGCTGCATGGCTGGCATCTCAAGCCAGGAAATGGCATCTGAAGTCCATTTCCTCAAGGCAAATAAACCTTTCTGAAGCCTCAGGCTGAGCACAGGGCACTGACTGCCCCCAGAGGACACTCACCGACTCCTGTCTTCCACTTTGACAAATGGATTCTTCAGTCTACCTGCACAAAGTAGGAGAAAATTACATCAGAAACAGCTTTTTAATTCAGCAAATTTCTCCAGTAAGTAAACAAACATTATTTTAGAACACATTATTTACATGTTTTGATAAACTCTTGATTTCCATCAAGTTTTATTATGTGCTTTTGTTAGACATACAGATTAGAGCACAGCAGCAAGCTTGACCAGAGAACTGTAGTATATTTTCAAGTGTTCAGAAAAGCAAAACAGAATCCTCTAAAAATACTGAAATACTTACTTTTTGACTTCTGAGCTGTAACTTGTTTTCCCTATTGAAAAAAAAATAGAGAGGGTATAAAATCCCTATGAGTATTATTCTGCATTTTACTTTTTAAAAAAGATTTAGCTGTAGCTAATTTTAAGTTATGAGGGTCTCCCTGTGTTAATTGTGACTCATGATAAAATTTTGCAGGAAACTAAGCTCATTAGTATGTCAGAAATACAGTGACATGCTTTCCAAATAAATATTTATTTCTACACTGAAAAAAAAAAATGTTCTTCTTGAGATGTTTCAATTTACTTTTCCTAAAACCAAAACCAAACAAAAAACTCACAGAGGTAAATGTATTCACTTTCTTTCCTCCCCTAAAACCTTTTCAACCTTGCCATGGTTGAAAGTTGATTCTTAAATACAGATAATTATTTTTTAAATAAATGCTTTATAAATGCTAATGAACTGCAAGCTGTAAAATGGTACAAAACTATAGATGGCAATATTCTCCAATTTAAACAAATTCCTCTCATTTGAATGAATTTACACTTCTTTTAAAATTATTATTATTTTTATTCAGTTTGGGTTTTGGGGCTTTTTTTAGTAATTAAGATTCAAAGGAGTATTTTCCCTTCAGAAAAGAGTAAAGACTTCAGTCAGGCATCAGCCAGTAGCTGTAATTAATTCTGGTAAAGGTATAAACTCATATTTTATATTACTTGCAAAAAACAAAATCCAAGCCCCAAAAGCTCTGCTACCCAGGAACAATGATGCTGATTGCTTGGCAGATGTTTTCACGTGGCCTCAGTAATTAGTCAATATTGCATTCCAGCACAGAACACACACTTGGTGTGTTTCCATTTCCTCATCCCAGACACCCGCCCAGAGGGGTAATTGTACAACTCGACTCTGATTCCAATTAGACCAACTGCAGACAGGGCACAGAGCTGAGTCTGTTCCACACCACAACCTGCAGAGCCCTGTCTCCACAAGCCAGTGCACACTGCTGGCAGGACTGCTCACAGGTGGTTTATGGCAGTTATTTCAAAGACCAGAGAGGAAAAGATCCAGAGCTGTGCAACTGATGCAGATTCCCTGGAGAGCTTCTACAGGATTCTTCAGAATGGTCCAACAAATGGAAAGGGTTTCTAACCACTGTACCATAAAGTTTTGCAGCATGACTTAACCACAGTCTACAACAAACTAAAACCAAGTACAGTTTTCTTTATTTATTTTGAGGCAGGCAGAATGGAAATTTCAAAGTTCATTACTTCTGATTCTTAGATATTCTTCACAAGACCAAAATCTACAGATTAGTTAATCAATGCTGGTATGGAATTTCTAATAATGATGAAATTTATAGCTACTACTTTCTATTTTTCTAAATGTTTCTAAACCCATTTGTAAGACGTAGTGGTCTCTGAAAAACTGAACACGAGCAAAACTTCATTATTAAAATAAAATCTGTAAGCTTCATAGTAGGTAGTATTTAGTAAACCTGTGTTTTCTCAGTTAACAAATAGCATTTTCACAAAGGGCAGAGAGCCACTTACCAGATCTTTAACAGAACTGACTGTTCTTTTCATGAGGCAGAGCTCCTTTTTCTTTTGTTCAATGTAATTCTTAACATCTGGCAAAAAGAGGGAAAATTAACTCAGCTGTGTTTATTTTTGTATGTTTGAAGTAATTTCTCAATTTTAGTATTTTGCATTTAAAAAAAAAGAATAACTAAATGAATGTTACAAGTTCAAGTTAGGCTTCATCAAACAAAAATATTTACCATCAAGATGAAGTATCTTCACTCCCCAACTCAAAGCATTAGATAGTATACTACCAGAGGGGATTAAGTCCTGCAAACAATAATCATATTAATGATTTCAAGCAATATATGGTAGAGCATGTAAAATAATTAGAAATACATTACAACATGTACTATGAAAGCTGAGACCAAAGCATAGATGATTTGACTCTTGACAAAAGACTATCACTCTCCTCAACTGACTTGTCCATTTCCATGTCTCAGAACTTCACCATCAAATATTCTATTTACCCTTTCAGAAAGATTCTCTATTCACATTTTCATAACTGTTCTGTATTGTCACATTTTATCCTACCTAAGATTGGAAAACAGTGAATTTATGTATTTCCTTTGAACTTGGAGAGTGCCTCCCAACAGCAATCCTGATAAATTATCATATACAGACTTCCAATTCTTCAGAAAGTACTCAGAAAGCACAACCTGACAGTTTTATTTAGGACAATCCCTCCACTTCTGCCTGAGTGTTCCATGAGGGTCTTTTCTCTCAGACCACTAGGAACACTTGTTTCCCAGAAGAGAAAACCCAAAGTTTCTCAAGCACATATTCATTGGTTACTTGGCTTACCTGCTCTTTGATTGCTTTTTCAACTAAGGATTTTCCTCTGCTCATACATACCTACATAAAAGCAGAAACACATTTGTAGCAAGTTAGAATTAATTTCAAAAAAAAACTAAGACAACTTTACGTTGTTGCTAACAAAAACATATTTTAGGTATGATAGTCTCTGTACTGCTATTTTTCATCAATTCCCATATTCCCCACAGGTTAAGGTTGATACAGTCTTCATAAAAATAAAGCAAACAAAAAAACCCAATCACCCAACAGCCCAACACTTAGCTGTTTTCAGCCAAAGCACATCAGCACGTGGCTGAAGCAGTGTCAGTGCTGGGCTAACACAGATGGTGGGAACAAGCAGCCAGTTGCACACAGCAGAGGATGAACTTTCACCATGTGGACATGTGCCCAGTGAAGGTAACAGTCATGAACACACAGCCTCCAACTTATCCCCACCTCTGCTGTGACCACTGCATCTCTTTTTGTACTGTATGCTGTTTGTACATCAGCAGCACAGCTTTACCTATGCAGGTGATTTATAAAATGAGGTGATCTCACAGGCATGGAAAGACCAGCCCACAGACTGGCTTGCAGTCACAGTTCTAGTAAGTACCATGTATACAGTTCAGCTAATTGCTTCCAAATGTATCTTGAAAGGGCACAAGACTTGCAAACGTAAGAAACTTCACATAAACCTGCACAACATCTGATACTAACTGTTGCAGTTAATGTAATCCTTTAAGAAAGAGCTCAGAAATAGGATTAAAAATGTTCCTTTTTATTGTCAAACATTATAGATATCTGCATTAGCAGATACTAGCAGGCTGTGTTGCTGAGGAGACAGGAGCCACTGGATGCCATTGCAAGCCAATCCATATTGATCCAGCTGCCAGTGGCACAATGTCAGTGTTACCATTAAAGTCAGGCATCCTGTATTAGAACAGATTTTAGCATAGTCTGCTTATTTGCAGTTTTTTGATTTTGAAACTTTGAGTCATTCCTCTGAGTTAATGCAGTTTAAAAAAAAATTAACCTGAACTAGTTTAAAACCTGTTGAAAAACAAACAAAATAAATAATAAAAAAATCTTATTCACCCAAGGAATTGTTGCCATATTTAGAAAACAAAATACAAGAACATCTGTAAGAGCACATCCCATGGGCTGTACCTCATCTGCAGTATTAATACTAAGGAACTTACTGTATCTACTACCTTAAATGAACTTCCTTCATGTCGATCTTTCTGGTTGCTAGGATGAGGTGAACTATTTCCTCCAGTTTGTGCAGATTCTGGGCTAGGAACAGGAGAAATCTGACCAAGAGCTGGTGCAAATTTTGCCTCCTTTTTATTAGACACCAGGTAGCTGATATCTTTACTAAGAAAACTCTCCACTCTCTAGACATAAAATGTAAAGCAAGTAATTATTTTCAGGCAATAAATTAGTAACTCAATTTTACATTGCAAACGAAAGAAAAGTGACAAAACTTACAGTAAGTTCAAAAACATTTAATTAACACCCGAGTATTTTCTAAAGATCTGGATGACAATTACAGCAGAGCTGTATTAGCATCTTACCAGTCACAAATTTTAATTTCAAGCTCTTATTACTGTCATCTCTACCAAATCTCTGCTTTGTTTGCATTATTATCACTCTGTGAGTTACCCAGCTATCATACTTACCAAATATAATGCAAGCACTGCATTGAGAAATAATCCAAGAAAAATCAGTTTATAAGATTTTATATAACAGAAATCACACAGAAGTGTTCAGCCCATTAAAGGCTGTAGAAGACTTCATAGTTTTATACTCAACAAGACAAAACCCCATGCTTATTCTCTTCCAGTTTGCTCCTTCAGTATTTTGTTACCAGCTGCTGTGTGCTTATCAGTGCTATTTGCTTGGTTATTTCCTGACAGTTTATGTAGCTTAAAGTCATAGAATAATAGAATGTTAGGGGTTGGAAGGCACCTCTGGTGATCATTGAGTGAAACCCCCCTGTCAAAGCAGGATCACCCAGGGCAGGTTGCACAGGAACAGATCCAGACAGGTTTGGAAAGTCTCTAGATAAGGAGACACCACAAAATTATTTTCCTCTTCTCTTACTACTCATTATGGAAAGCACAAATTGCACAGGCAGCAAGCTTGAAACTACCCTGCAATTCTGCTTTACACACCTCTTGCAGCATAAGGACATAGAGAGGCAGGTATTTTTGAGTGCACTCCACGCAAGTAACAAAGAAAAACATGTGGTTGTTGATCTCGATGGTGTTGGTCACCCCAGATTTAAGCATATTTTCCTCAGAATAAGATAAAAACCTCCTTTTCATTCTTTGATTTGCAACCTTACCTTACTAACAGAATTCCTAACATTCTGTTCTAGAGACAGACAGAAGATTGTGTACATTTGTTTAATGCTAAATATACAGAGACATATTTAAATTGAAACCATATTACTACTATCCTGCTCTGACAGGGGGGTTGGACTAGATGATCTTCTAGGTCCCTTCCAACCCCTCACATTCTGTGATTCCTTGCCACTACTACAAAATCAGACATCTTTATTTACAAGCCTCAGTTTCACAAAAACTACTCAGTGCTCCTCTGAGGCCACAGAAGTATCACCAAAGCAATGTTCAGAGTAGCTAGCAACTTGAGCAGATCCCTTTTGCTTCTGTGGTTACAGAGTGTTAATGTCTAACTGCCAAGATTACACTAATTCTAAATATTCAACTTCAAAGTGTTTGCGTTACTCTGATACCCTGTACTTGCCTATATCAAAACATTTTTTCCACACATAAGACAGACTTGGGTGAGGGGCAGGGAGCAGGGGAAGTATTAAAATGCTTAGAAAATTTGATTAGAGTATTTAAAAATACTCACTAACATACTCTGTGCAGAACACACATAAGTTACTGACCTCAAAAGCATGTGCAAAACACAGCTGAACAACTTCAGTTGTAACATGTAAAAGTGTCAATAGAATCAGAAGGGAAAAAAACCCACTTCAATGAAATTCACTAAATTGGGATAAAATTTTAAGCAAATGAATAATCAACCAATAACAAAGTTCTATAATAAACACTGCTGTTACAATTAGCAAAGCAGCTTTGTGGATGCTAAAATAACTACTGCCTGGGATTTTCCTTCTCGTGGGATGGCAAAGACTCCCACCAGCTGTGACCTTGGTGGCAGCTGTTTGTAAAACAGTAGAGAGATGTTTTGACTATGGGTGCTGTGACACCCCAGCCAATCACCCCAGGGGGTGGCTGGCTTTTTGTCCAATTGTCTGGAGGTTCAAAGGGTATAAAAAGAGCTGTAAATTAATAAATAAAGGCTTCTTGGCATCTCCGTGAAGAAAGTCGTCTCTTCTCACTCTTTCTCCTCCTCCAGCTACTAGCAGATAAGCAACACAGCTTCTAGCAAAACCCCACAAAATCATTTGTTGATAAGCTGATTTTTCATATTAAACATGATGACAAACATAAAAAAATCCTATTTCTTATACAAACCAACGTTAACATACAGCCACAAAGAGCATGGAGAAGACACTGTGCACAGGAAGATTTGTTTCCAGTCTCATAATGGTCTCTGCAGATTAACTTACCCCTCCTAGCTCTTTGAGGTCCTTTCCAATTTTTTCAGAGATCACATTTGATGGAATATCGAGGTAAAACACCTTCCCAGTGAGTGGCTTATATTTGAGTTTCTCTGGCTTTCCTGTATCTTTTTTCACATTCTTCTGAGAAGATTTTATCTTCTCTGTTTTTGCTTGCATTCCATCTGCTGCAAAAAGAAAAGTGAATTTAATGGGTTTGGTGAACTGGGTTTATTTCTTTCTTTCAAAAAAAGGAAAACTTCTAAATCATGGAAATGCACAAGGCAAGCCTCCATGCAATATAAGACTTTAAAGTATACAGCTATATATTAAACACATCAAAACCAAGCTATTATTCATAATACCACATATAGTCCTTAGAAGTTTATTTTTAAAATCATGTCCTAAAATGGACTCTTGATTTACAATGACACCAATTTTCTCAGCCAGTTTGGCATGTATGTGCTATCTCTGTACCATGGCACATACACAACTTGCCCCATCACAGAATCACATGAACAACATTTAGAACAGAATCTCTCTCTTACTCATTTGAAACAAAAATAATTCATACTCTCAATAGAGAAAAATAAAACAGTCTAAAGTAATTGAAACACCAAAAAACACAGTCCCTAGATCCCAGTATTTTTCTGAATATTGAGTAAGAGGCAAGAAAAGAGGCAGAAAAACACATTTCAGAATCATTTTAGTTATGACCCCTCTGACCCAGTGAATTTTACTCTAAAACTAAGAAACCACATACAGCAACTAAACTGGGCTGATAAACTTTGCTGATGCTCAGCATGGAGCTATCCATGCAGGCCTATTAAGACTAGACATTTAAATAACCAAATTTAAAATATTCAGTCTGGGTGAGAAATAAGCCTCATTTCTCAAGGGAAATCTTGGGAGTGTGAGACAGTTCTACAAGAATACCAATTCACTATTGAGTAGCAATCAAAAAAAAAAAGCAACGAGAAAGTGCCAAGAAACAGAAAATAAAATGGGTAATTTTATTATGCAACTCCATTAAGTGAAGGACTCAGACTAAGGGGGAAAAAGAACAGAGATATACAAAATGAAAAACCCAGAGAGAATAGTTAAACAGCCTTTTCCAGAAGCAGAGTTACAGGGCACCACAAAACACTAAATCAGCTGCCAAATGAAAAAAAAAAGGCAATGATTCTCTGTGCAACAGAGCAACCCTGCATAGCTCTGCTGCCAAAGAACATTGCTGATGGCAAGATGTGATTTCTACAGCAGGCTGCACAAGTGCAATAAAAATAATACACTGAGTAGTCCTAAATGCAAAGAAGAGACATGTAAAATAATTAGAGAAATAAAAAAATGGGAAGAACAACCCCATGGATCAGCACAGGCTGGGGGCTGATCTGTTGGAGAGCAGCTCTGGAGAAAGAACCCTGTGGGTCCTGGTGGACAGGGGGGGCCATGAGCCAACAATGCACCCTTGCATTGGCCAAGCAGGCCAATGGATCCTGGGATGCATGAGGAGAAGTGTGGGCAGCAGGGCAAGGGAGGTTCTCCTCCCCCTCTACTCTGTACTGCTGAGACCCCACCTGGAATCCTGTGTCCAGTGCTGGGCACCCCAGTTCAGGAAAGACAGAGATTGACTGGAGAGAGTCCAGCACAGGGCACCAAGCTGCTGAAGGGAGTGGAGATCTCCCTGCTGAGGAGAGGCTGAGAGAGCTGGGGCTCTTGAGCCTGGAGAAGAGGAGACTGAGGGGGGAGCTCAGCAGTGTCTGTCAAGATGTTCAGGGCACTGCAGGGAGGATGGAGCCAGACTCTGCTCAGTGCCATCCAGTGACAGGACAAGAGGCAATGGGAAACACAAGGAAACACAAGGAGAAACTTTTTCCCAGTGAGGGTGGCAGAGGCTGGCAGGGGCTGCCCAGGGAGGTTGTGGAGTCTCCTGCTCTGGAGACACTCAAGACCCTCCTGGATCTGTTCCTGGGTGACTTGGTCTGGGTGCCCCTGCTCTGGCAGGGGGGTTGGACTAGATGATCTTCTAGCTCCCTTCCAACCCCTCACATTCTGTGATTCTGTGTAACTGATTCAGAATCTGAAGAGAAAAGATGGATGTTAGGCAGGTGTGCATGTAAAATTATGTACATGTCACAGATCAAACACGGTGTTACACCAGCACACTTGTGATGAATTAGCACATCAAGCACCAGAATTAATACTGGAAAACACATATTAAGCTTCTAAGGGTTAATGGAAAATTTAGAGCAAGTTAGAAGTAGTGCAATAACATTAAAGAGTCTCTCTCGTAAAGCAGCCCTATTTTAATACCCCGGGCCTAAGGTGCCTTCCATGCTGATACCAGCAGAGCGCTCTGCCCGGCTGCAGCGGGTTGCAGGGCAGGGGCCTAGCGAGTTTCAGCTCAGCTCCTACCTCCCGTGCCCTGCAAGCATCTTGTGTAGCTACCTTTTCTGGTGCGCGTTTTTATGTTTAACTCCCCACAGCTCGTCCAGGCTGTTTCAGCTGTCTGTCCAGCGAACAAAGCCAGCCCAAGGCGGTCTGATTACCTGCTACCTTGAGAGGCAAGAGGCCCAAACGCAGCGCCCGGCTGACTGCGGGCTCTGCCAAGAGTCAGGAGGACAACCCCCCCATCCCAAGCTCCGAGACGGGCAGCTCCACCCGGGCACCCCCCAGCGACCCGCCGCTTACGAGGACGCGCTGCTTTGTCGGCGGCCGCCGCGGCGCTCGGTTTCATCTTCCCGCGGAGTCACATCCTGCTCTCTTCTCCGCCCGCACACCTCCGACTGCTCAGCCGAGCAGCTCCACGGCGCGGCCCAGAGCCAGCCCCCTCCCCCGGCGGCTCCACACCCGCACGCGGGCTCCCGGCCCACTGCGCCGGGGCTCAGCCGCCGAAGCCGGCGCGGCTCTCCCCCGGCGTTCCCGCCTCCGCCGGTTCCAGCCCGCCGCGCGGCTCCAGGGCCCTCCCGTGCACCACCGCGGGCCGCGTCCGCCAACCGGCTGCTCCTCGCGGCCGGCAGGGAGCGGGCAGCAGGGGGCTGCGCGGCGGGGAGGAGCTGCGAGGGGGGCTCTGAGGGGCTGCGAGGCGGGGTCTGAGGAGCGCGAGGGGGACTCTGAGGGGCGCGTGGCGAGGCGGAGCTGCGAGGCGGGCTCTGGGGGGCGCGAGGCGGGTTCTGAGGAGCGCGAGGCGGGTTCTGAGGAGCGCGAGGCGGGTTCTGAGGAGCGCGAGGCGGGCTCTGAGGGGCGCGTGGCG
>VYZU01085095.1:43210-76458 GCA_013401355.1 Ceyx cyanopectus
GGGGGGGGGGGGGGGGGGGCAGCTGCGAGGCGGGCTCTGAGGGGCGCGAGGCGGCCCCTGCCGCCAACGGGAGGGCGGAAGAGAAGGGAAGGGGAAGGCGGGCGTGAGGCGGGCCGTGGGGAAGGCGGGAAGCCGGCAGCCGTTACTGCGGAATGCGGGGTGCCACCTCCTGGCTCGCTTCGCCTCAGGGAGAGGGCCGGGGCGGGCCGAGGCGGGCCGGGATGGGCTGGGGGGAATCCCTCGAGGCTCAGCGGAGATGAAGGGGAAGAGTCTTTTCGCCCGGCGTCAGTAAGGTGAGGAGCGTTGCGAAGAGCAAACCCCCGGCTCAGCGACCGCCCGCCTCTCTCCCAGGCTGAGATACTAACCGGGTTCAGCGCCTGCCGCCCCAGCTCCTCCTTCCCCGGGCATTCCCTGGCGTCCGGGCAGGTCAGCTCTGGGCGCAGCTTCACTGGCGGCTGTGCCGGGACCCCTGGGCTCTAATGTGGGCCGGGTGTTCTGGCTGAACATGTCCCGCTTCTTCAGTGCCGAGAATTCTGCCTCCCGGCGCTGCTATAAACATAGAATCAGAGAATGTCTATGGCCAGAAGGGACCTCCAAAGGGCATCTAGTGCAGCCCCCTGCAGTGAGCAGGGACACCCTCAACTAGACAGATTATATATTGTAACTTTGGTATTTGGTATTGTAACTTTGCTTGTGCAGCCTTACAGCAGGGTTTGTTCAAGGAATTAATATTTAATTGGCACTTTATTAAATTAGGAGCTTTCCTGGGTATGCAGTCATCATTAGTTGGCTATTACTGTTGGATCAACCAGGAGAACCTTTCTGGATTTTCTCATAGGAGTGATGTAAGCAAGAGGAAGAACAGATGAATTATTCTGCTGTGCTACAGTTCATATGCTGCAGGCTGGGAATTTATCTTTGTACAGATTATTTACATGCTTCTAGACCCTTTGTTGCAGCCTCATAATATAATACGTAGCAAGGTAACATATTAACTATTTATGTGGTTTACAAAAAGTATAAATGTAATTCATGATTTCAAAGATATTATTTAGAAAGCTTAGATTATTTATAAAACTTTGTACAAATACTCATTTTTTAAAAATTATTGAGATGCTTGTATACAAGTAGAAAACAAATATTAACGTTATTACTGCTTATACATAATGTATTAATAAAAATTTAATGTATTTTTTCCTCTGATATTTCTGCAAGTTTTGAACATGGTCTTGCAATATGTTTTTCAGTTCCTTGACAAGTTTTTATTTTCCAGGAATACAGCCATGGCTGAAATGAGTCACAGCTTAGCTAAAACAATTACTCAGCAAGTAATTGCCTCTTGTTGTGGAGATGTTATTACATCATTATGTGGTAAGTCAAACTATCAAGCTTGCCAGAGAGAGAATCTTTGCAAAGTGATTACTCTTCAGTGTGACTCAGCCTGATGTCTGCATTTATGTAGTACATTAACTTCCACTAATATATTCAACAAAGATGTTTTTGAATAGTTTTCTACTATTTTTTTGTATTTTGACAAATGCAGTGAATCAAAATCTTTCCTGTCCTTCATAATCTTTAACCATTTCCAAAAATAAGAGTAACTTTTATTAACTTTTCATTTCTATGCTTTTTTTTTCATCTTGGTGTAGTAAATCATTGCATTCTTTCTGCAGGAAACAAAATGAATAATATTAATTAATATCCATGCTTCCTGCTGCTTAAATTAGATCTTAAATAAAAATCTGCTTTACAATACAAGACATAAAAAGTGCAAGGCTGGCCCCTGTGAGCTCTCCCCTTCATGATACCCTGTCAGTAGTGGCATTAATTTATTCTGCTGTGATGTCTTACACAGTCAAAGCCTTTTATTGCAGGTGGTTGTCCCTAAATGTTGCTTTTAAGGATAGCTTTTTGTTAGGCTTTTAAACTTCTGGATAGCCAGTGGAATTCATCTTCAATAATCCCACTGAGCACCTCCTTCCCACTGAGTACCCAGTGAGGCACTGGCTGGTTAGATTCAGCACTTCATACCCCTTGGAGATCTCCAAGCAAAAAAGGAAACTACATCATGAGCTTTATGTTCTTTTGAATGTTGCTATTACAGTCAGCTTAGTGAAAAAGAATAAGCATGTGAAAAATAACATAGCATTTTACATGCTTGAGGCCAGAATCTGGTCTCATATGCCTTGTGATATGCATTTAAAAATAGATATATCTTAAAAATATAAATATAAAAAAGAAAATATAAATATAGAATATATTAAATTTATAATTTATAGATGTACCTTATAAAAGGTTAGCAACAGAGCATAATAGTACATATTTTAGTACTTTCAGACAAGATGACACAATGGGTTTAAAAATGTGAAAATCCTTTGTTACTAAATGACTTGCTAAAAGCAGCATTCTCCACACTCTAGTGTTGCATCTCATTACCCTTACTTATTTTTTTTAACACCTAACTAGTATATTTTTTTTTATTCCAAAGAACTTTATTGGGCTTTATCCTACACAACATTTTTGTGGAAAACAGATCATTCCTTTTCTCTCCACAAGATCAATTTACATATTCAAACACTGTTATCAGATCCCTTCCTGGTCTTCTCTCTAGGCTAAAGAGCACCAATCTGGTTTATCTTGTTATTCATATTAACCTCGGTTAGATAGTAATTAAGACCTCTGTAATTATGTCCTCATCCATAAGCAATCCAAGAAAGTGGTCAAATCTAATATGTATATAAAAGTTGTACCTTTTAAGATGTTGTCATGGCTCAGGCCCAGCCAGGAGCTGAGCACCACGTGCCCACTCACACACTCCCCCTCAAACAGGAAGGAGAATAGGGAGAAAAAGGTAAAATCCCATGGGCTGTGAAAAGGAAAATTTAGTAGAACAATTGAAAGGAACACAGTAATATCAGCAATGAAACAACATATATAAGTGAGTGATACAGGGTATAAAGTGAGTGATGGAAAACCCACTGAGCCACCTGCACCAACAAGACCTACCTTGCCTGTGTCTGTGGTCATCCCCCCCACAGATAGCAGCCATGTGGTCAGTATGGCAGCACNTTATTACATCATTATGTGGTAAGTCAAACTATCAAGCTTGCCAGAGAGAGAATCTTTGCAAAGTGATTACTCTTCAGTGTGACTCAGCCTGATGTCTGCATTTATGTAGTACATTAACTTCCACTAATATATTCAACAAAGATGTTTTTGAATAGTTTTCTACTATTTTTTTGTATTTTGACAAATGCAGTGAATCAAAATCTTTCCTGTCCTTCATAATCTTTAACCATTTCCAAAAATAAGAGTAACTTTTATTAACTTTTCATTTCTATGCTTTTTTTTTCATCTTGGTGTAGTAAATCATTGCATTCTTTCTGCAGGAAACAAAATGAATAATATTAATTAATATCCATGCTTCCTGCTGCTTAAATTAGATCTTAAATAAAAATCTGCTTTACAATACAAGACATAAAAAGTGCAAGGCTGGCCCCTGTGAGCTCTCCCCTTCATGATACCCTGTCAGTAGTGGCATTAATTTATTCTGCTGTGATGTCTTACACAGTCAAAGCCTTTTATTGCAGGTGGTTGTCCCTAAATGTTGCTTTTAAGGATAGCTTTTTGTTAGGCTTTTAAACTTCTGGATAGCCAGTGGAATTCATCTTCAATAATCCCACTGAGCACCTCCTTCCCACTGAGTACCCAGTGAGGCACTGGCTGGTTAGATTCAGCACTTCATACCCCTTGGAGATCTCCAAGCAAAAAAGGAAACTACATCATGAGCTTTATGTTCTTTTGAATGTTGCTATTACAGTCAGCTTAGTGAAAAAGAATAAGCATGTGAAAAATAACATAGCATTTTACATGCTTGAGGCCAGAATCTGGTCTCATATGCCTTGTGATATGCATTTAAAAATAGATATATCTTAAAAATATAAATATAAAAAAGAAAATATAAATATAGAATATATTAAATTTATAATTTATAGATGTACCTTATAAAAGGTTAGCAACAGAGCATAATAGTACATATTTTAGTACTTTCAGACAAGATGACACAATGGGTTTAAAAATGTGAAAATCCTTTGTTACTAAATGACTTGCTAAAAGCAGCATTCTCCACACTCTAGTGTTGCATCTCATTACCCTTACTTATTTTTTTTAACACCTAACTAGTATATTTTTTTTTATTCCAAAGAACTTTATTGGGCTTTATCCTACACAACATTTTTGTGGAAAACAGATCATTCCTTTTCTCTCCACAAGATCAATTTACATATTCAAACACTGTTATCAGATCCCTTCCTGGTCTTCTCTCTAGGCTAAAGAGCACCAATCTGGTTTATCTTGTTATTCATATTAACCTCGGTTAGATAGTAATTAAGACCTCTGTAATTATGTCCTCATCCATAAGCAATCCAAGAAAGTGGTCAAATCTAATATGTATATAAAAGTTGTACCTTTTAAGATGTTGTCATGGCTCAGGCCCAGCCAGGAGCTGAGCACCACGTGCCCACTCACACACTCCCCCTCAAACAGGAAGGAGAATAGGGAGAAAAAGGTAAAATCCCATGGGCTGTGAAAAGGAAAATTTAGTAGAACAATTGAAAGGAACACAGTAATATCAGCAATGAAACAACATATATAAGTGAGTGATACAGGGTATAAAGTGAGTGATGGAAAACCCACTGAGCCACCTGCACCAACAAGACCTACCTTGCCTGTGTCTGTGGTCATCCCCCCCACAGATAGCAGCCATGTGGTCAGTATGGCAGCACATACCCCACTGCCTGGTTCAGGTGTCTGTCCTGGCTGTGGCCCCTCCCAGCTCCTGATGAAAATGAGCCCTTTCAGGGTCTGTTCAACCTCTGTAGTGACCAAAATAGACTCCCTTCTGAAATGGTCACCAGTCCTTTCAGTCATTCCTAGTGGATTGTGCTGGATTCCAGAATACTGTCTTGGAGAATGACATGGATATTTTTTCAGTGTAGATATTTGGCAGTAGCTGTCATGGATCCTACTGGACTCCTGTCAGAGGTTCAGCTCCCCCCACAGCCTTCTCCCAGGCTGTAGGGAAGAGATTCCAACGTGTTTCTGCCTTCAGCAAGTCTCCCCTGATGCATGGGGCTGCTGTTGTGGTCGGTTGTGGCTGTGTCAGTTCTCTGGTGTTGCCATGCACAGCAGTCCTTTGTAATGCACATGTGTTGTCATGTGTGGCTCTGGCAGCCTAAGGAGGAAATAACAAGCTACTGAGATCAAAATGACACTGACATAGAAGCATATAGTGTTTTGTACTTAAATAGCAGCAAGAGGCATTCCAGCATGGTACTTGAGCACTGTTCTCCCTGACTTTATTCATTTCAGGATTCCAGGATTCCTTCTTGTCCCCACCTGAGAGGTCACAAGCCTCTGCTTGTCTCACAGAGCAGCAAGTTGGCACTGACACTTGGGGAGGGCACAGTCTGCCCCCCAGGGCCACCTCTTATGTGCTGGAGAAAGCAGCCCTGCAGGCCAAGGTGTTCCAGCTCTGGGGAGCTGATGGATTTGAGGCAGGCAGGCCACGCTGGATGGCACAGGTGAGCAGTAAGGTTCTTACAGTGGTAAAACTGACTGCCAGCACCTCCAGTGTTCTGAGGAATGTGGACAGGTAGAATCCCAGTTCTGCACTGATGTACTGTGGAGTCAGAATATTCTGCCCACTGAATGGTGCTACAGCTCCTCAGTCTGAAAACAGCTGACAGTGAATCCTGCCCTTTCTCTTCTGGGCAGATATGATTCCATAGCTGTGTAAAGTTGCTCCTGCTTGTGCCATAATGATCAGTACATATCAATATGGAAAGTCTTTCTTCACCCAGTTAAATGAAAACAATGAACCAACGTCCTTAATTCTCCTTCATCTGATTGTATGAAGTCCAAATATATGGTGAAAGTTGTGCCAAATTTGAATCCATCAAGGTGTTTTCTAGAATATTCCCAGTGAATTTCTGCGAGTACATTTGGTAACTAAATACAACTTCATTTTTAATTTTCAGTGTTTTAACATTTCACAAAGGGTAAATTAACTTTTTTTCTTAAGATGTAAGAAAATACGCATGGCCTCTAAACTATCATTGAAGATCATGCGAGAGAAAAAGGAGAAAAAAAAAAAGGCAAAACCAAACTAAAAAAAACCCAAACCAAAACAACAGCAACAAAAACAAAAAAGGGTGCTGAGTGCTCTTCAGTAATGATTAGAAGGGAAAAAAAGGTGGAGGCTGGACAGAGCAATAATGACTAACCACAGCCACTGTGTTCATATTCAGGCTGACAACATTTGTGTTGGGCATTTAAAATTATATTTAGAAAATGTTCTGAGCTTGCAGTTGTATGATCTGATTATTCCTTCATAGGGAGGTTGACACAATGAATTCAATAAATGCTTCTTTATTCTTGCTTAATACTTGTGCCATTTTTGTGTGTTTGTTATTTGCAGCTATTTTGTGTCAGTGTGTATTATAAAATGGTCTTCAGCTTCTTCTCAGGTGTCTTTACAATGAAAAATGCTTTAGGTGAAACTGAACATTGTGCTCACCACGAGCACAGTGAATACATTGAAAGGAGCTGCAGTGGCTTTTTTAGTTTGAGGTAACTCTCTAAGAAATCAAAGCACACCCAGGCAGTGAAGCCAGGTGCCTGTCCACGTGTTCTCACTCAGTGTTATTTTTGCCTGTTTCAATGAGGGGGTGTGCTCTCTGTCCAAGAAGTGCACTTCAGTCCTATGTGAAGAAGGTATCCCAGCATCTGTTTGGTGAAAATTCATCACACACTGAAAAATGCTCTAGTTGTAAAGATATTGAGTTACAGCATATGGGGCAGCAACAGGTTCCCCCATTGTGATTTTCAAGGTCATTTTACACTACAAGCTCAAACTAAGGCCTAAGAAATGGAAGTAGTAAGGACAGATTTTGGAGCACACTGAAGGAAATACAGCAACACAACCAAAGTCTCCCTTTCTTGCAAGAAAATAATTTGCTACGAGCTCAATAATACTGGAATTTGCCAAATGGTCTTATTTTTATCTGTACGATTAAAACAGAGACAAAAACTGGTACTTCATGATGATACAAAATGTTTAATTTACATGCAACATTTATGGAATGCCAAGGCAACAAAACACACAGTTTGGGCATTTTTTCATTTTGTTTTAAAAATGACTGACGCTTAGAAGGGCGAAAGACACACACAACTGATTTCCCATGCACAAATTGACACCCCACACCTCACAGGGGTGTCAGACTACATAAAAGACTTCAGTTAAATGACACATGAGTTTCACACCAGTAGCTCCAAGAAAAGAGCCATCAAGTGAACATGACTGAAGATCATGACCATCCTCCCCTCCAGAACCCTGGATGTGGTGGCACGCAGAAGGATTCAACAGCAAACAAGACAGGTTAAATCACTGTACCTTGATGGAGTGTTAATTTGTGGAATCCAGATTCTCTCACCATGGTTGCTGTAAAAATGCATCTCTAGTTTACAAATCAGTATCTCAATGTTACTCAACTGCCATGAGAGAACAGGTGCTTAATGTGATAACAGAATATAAAAGTTAGATGAAGTGATGGACATTCTGACAGCATATGAAAGGATTTAATGGCCAGACTTTATTACAGAGAAATTAACTGTGTGGGTACATGAGGGCTTGAAAGACAAGGTCTGGTGGATTTTGCTAAGCTGCTTTAAAAATCTGCATTAAAATGGCATCAGTGGTTGTTTACCCTGCTGTGGGTGCAGTGACCTCCAGCACTGTGGACTGGAGAGTTGAGATGTGTCTTGAACCTCCTCTGGATAAATCCAACAGTGCCTTGAGTTCCAGAGATGTGTAGCCTCATACTCACAAAGGCTAAACATTTCCTAGAGCTTTTAGTGAAGGTAACAATTAATCCTCTTTCTTTCAAGCCCACCCTGAGGTGACCAGATTATAGTAGTAGTGCCAAGGTACCATCAACTAAAACAGTACAGAGGGTAGTGACATACTGTAAACACTTAAGAATAAGCAAGAATTAAAAATCTGTCTTGTATTGCAGCTACTTATGTAAACAATTTATGAAATTTCTTTGGCACAAAAAAGCATTTTCCCTAGCATTTATAAATACAATGTACTTACATGCATTTCAGGTTTTTTAAAAAGTTACTAATCATACTGATAAGCATTAACTTGATTAGCAAAATTCATAGATAAAGGATCCATTGTATCTTACAAAGAATTAAGAATAAAGTTTGCAATTCAAAAATGTATTTGCAAACTTTGAAACTGTAGGGTAATCTGGAAAGTTAAGTTTCATTTTAAAAATGTCTTCTTTTTAATCTTTCTTTTTTTCCTATCAGTAATTTAAATTGATGGCAAGTAATTCCATAAAACTGGCTTAACTAGGTTCTGCTGTATTACCTACTCCTGAAAAATACCTATTGCACTACTACTGGAATGAGAAAAGCCTCTTACATGAGAACACTGTCAATACATTGTCCTTGTTTCCCCCTTTGCACTCTCCTGACTCTCGGTCTTGCCAATAGCCACACGATCCAAACTTCCCAAGGTGCTAATCCCACCATCCCCACCTTTCCAGCAAGGCAAATAAACCAAGAAATTTCTCTTAAAATGTTTGGTTATCTGCAACTCAAGTCACTCCAGAGCACTCAGTGAGTTTCCTCAACGTGTACAAGTTGCTAAGATGCTCGATTGGTGCGATCCACTGACATCTGTTACATGCAGCTTCGAGAATTAATGTTTCAGTGAGACTCCTCAGTGTCATTTGGACATCTCAGTGTCCTAACAGGAATCCAGTCTGACACTGAGTCAACTTGAGAAGAGCTGTTGACAGGTTAATATGCTCTGAGGTCCTACACAGCATACACGGATAAAAGCTGGATATTCAGGTGAAATTGATTTGCCTCCGAAGAGCGGCGCTGGAGGTTCCCTGTGTGTCCTGCAGGAGCTGAGAGCTGTTCCAAGCACAGCAGAGAAGCACCATGGCTACAGCAGGGCCAGCCCATTGCGAGGAGAAGCAAAGGTCGTGGCAGTTAAGTAGGGGACTGATTTCCAGCTGTTTCATTTTAAAAGTTCAGTCATAAGCATCAGGTTATGTCCTGTACCTGACCAAGAGCTTTAAATAATTCAAGAATAAAACAGAAAATCTGAAAAATTTTCTGGGGAAAGAAAAAAAAAAAGCTAATGAAAACTGACAAGTTGTGAACTAAACAGGTAACCATGAGAAGAAAAGGTAAGGAAGATTAATTTTAACTAGCAGTCTTCATTGCAAGTCATTTTATGGAACATAAACCATGTGCATACAACAAAAAGCTCTTCCTTCTCGGGTGTCTCTCAAGATGGTGTTAAGCCTGGGCTTGTCATTTCTGTTGTGGGACTTGCAAGATATTCACTTGATTTCAGACTTGTGAGAGATTTGTAACTTGCTACTGATGTAAGAGAGCCACAAAGACCAAGCAACGATGGGGTGTCTTCTTTCCCTGTTGGGAAAAACAAGAATGAAGGTGATCATTTTTATGGCACAAGATGACCTGGCCACAAAAAACCCAAGGGAATGGAAAAAATGGTTCCATTTCCACTGTTAGATATCACTGCTTTGGCACAGCCTTCTTCATAGGCACCATGAGGAGAAGAAATCAGACCTTCCCTCCCCTGCCCATGCACTGCAGGCTGGGCTGCAGATCCAGAGGTTCCAGTAATTACACAGTGAACTGGAACATCAGTTTTAGTAGAGTGCCCTACACATAAATGGAAATGACTAATACAATGTCAGTACCAGAGGTCTAATTTTCAGTCTCTCAGAAAGGAGTAGAGCTAACTGGAATCAGGATATATTCCTTTAAAAATAAACATAATTTATTTTTTAAAACGTGGTATTGTGAAGTGCACTAGGCTCTGACCACTGGAAAACACCCTGCAGTGCACAAGTGGCAATCTCATGATCTGCCCTGCCAGCCAAATACACTGGACAGTTAACATGAAACACACATAGAGGTGCAACACTGCACTGAACATTTTATTTATGCCTTCCCTTCTTAAAGTATCCAAGTTATTTTATGCCAACTCTGCTAATAAATTACATTATAAAGGACATGATCTACCAACATCTCCCTATTTCATCCTTCTGGCTCCCCTGCAAATAGTAAAGATCACCTTAAAACTGCTTTTTTAAAACCACATCTGTAAGGCAGGATTTCTTAAAACTGTATTTCCTGTTTCTGACAAAACAAGTTTATTCTCATGAGAAGGGTGTAAGGAAAAAAACAACCCAAACCATGCACAACTCATAATGAAAACCAACCAAAAAGAGGCTGCATGGTTTCCTTGCATCATTTCTGATTCTTAATAGCAGTTTCCAGTAGATTTTGTCACCTCTACTGAGCTGTTTTCAAGTGTCTAGTATCTTATTTTATTTAGTATTTTTCATCATGTCTAGTATTTTAATTAAAACTTCCATACTAAGAGTTACACCAGAGTTATCTTAACAGCAAGATCACCTGTCTTGTCTCACTAAACTATATTAAAGCTTAAGGTGCTAATAAATCTCACTAGTTTGGAAATGAGATTTATTAGCTACCTTTGTCCTTAAAATGTTAAAATCAAAACCTTATTTTATCAGTGGTTTTGTCAAACTGTAACTTACAGATAAAAAATAGCAGAACTTAAAATGAAACACAGTAGCAGAAACCTAATTGAAAGTAGATCTGCACAAGAATTCTCTTTATCATAGCCATACTGATTCTATTTCATTTTCTCTAAGCTAGCTCAGAACAATTCAGATGTTAAGACTGTTTAGTTAAAAAAAAGTCAAACTTTTCCATCCTTGTTTCTTTAAACCCAAGAAATTTTACAGTTATGAACTAGTAGGGTTCTGTATTGGTAAGTATATTTAAAGTTAACATTTGCTTAGATACAAAAAGGATTTTTTTTATAGACATTTCTGTTCTGTACCTAAAATACTATTTCAGAAATCTTCCTGCTTTTCACAGCTGTCCACAAGATGGAGCAGCTGAACTTCCAGCAGCACAAAGATGACATTTCTGTTCTAGAATGGCTCACACCGTATTGCTCTCAGTATTGTAGCCAGACTGCATCTCCACAGGTCAGTGTTGAATGTGAGAGTGACAGTGGTAGTTGCAAACCCAGTGCCTTTAATCTTTCTTTTAAGAAACAAAAAAGAACATTTAAAAAGCTCAAGAGAATTGGTTACAGCAGTAATATGACAGAAGATTCTCCTGGTAGCTAAACTGCCTTGGTTCTGTGATAGAGAGGAAGATATGCACCATATTTGAGGCTTAGCTTTAAATATTGCACAAAGTCTAAGTATTTAGTGGGGTAGGAGTCTTCATAAGTTCAAACTTGCTTGAAATACAGTACTTAGGAAATAACAATGAGAAAATGTGCTGTACAATGCAGGTGTTCTTCACACTGAAAATTCATCTCACAGGAACTGACAGAGTTATGAAGAAGAAAACAAAATTAAACCACTAGCTTGGCTCTGTACCTTCATTTAATAAGTTCATTCCATCCTGCTTCCCATCCTGTGAGTGACCTGGATCCAGAGAGGACTGAGAAAGACTAACATCTGCTGAAAGTTGGTCCAGGCTTTGAAAACTTTTCCTGCAAAGCAAGCAATATTTAATAGTAACATATTTAAAGATCTCACTAAATAGCTGCATTCTCCTTAAAATGTTATCAAAAAAAAAAAACAAACCAAACCAGGAAGTTAATCTTTCTACTCCTAAACATTTCATTTTTTGTTTCCTAAAAAAAAGTTTTTTCCTAAAGAAATGATTTTTTTTTAAATAATAAATTAATCCAAAGGAATGAAAATGTTATGGTGAGAAAAACTGTTTTTTTCCAACAGCTGATCCTTTTACATTGTAACTGGTAACTCTAATAGGATAGATTTCAGAGTAGCTAAGGGAAATTTACAATTTTGAGTTTCCCCGTTCCTTTAAAAGTGAATAAAAATAAATATTCAACTTACTCATCCCATTGTTGATTGTGCTTTCTGTAGAGTAGAGTGTCCAAGGCAACAGCATTGACATCCAGAGCTCCTGGGGAAGGCCACTGATTGGTGAGGTGAGTTGTTAATTCCTGTCTTGATCTCAAGTCATTGTTCTTCAGCACAGTCCTGTGAACACAAAAAGCAGCAGCTCTCAGTCTATTAAATGTCATTCCTTAAGGCACAGAGACAAAGAGGGCTGAGCAAACTGGTGTTCTACTCCCACTGACCAACAGACTGCAATTGTCATAAGCAATCAGAAGCTGTTCATTTTCCCTAGGAGAAGCAACTTAGAAACTTACTAAGAGCTATTCAGGAACAGGAAAAAAAGTTTAAATTAGAATATTTCTGCAAAAGTAGTAAAAAAGGAACTGCATTCTAAAGAGTCTTTCTGCCAGCCTGATGGCAATTAACAGCCCAGCTATTTTGCAACCAACTATGGGAGCATCAAATCCTGTCCTGTCTTCTCCATCCACCCCCACGTCCCCCCAGTGTTTTCTGCCCTTTCAACTCCCAAAACACTTCTGCAGAACGAGCTAAAAATCAGCTGTATTAATTCCTTTATATGCTTCCAGGTACAGTATAACACACTGTTACTGTTTCCTACCACCTTTCAGATTCTAGTAATTCATTATTTTAAATCACAGAAGTGTTAACTGAGTAAGGACAAATTAGTTTTGCCTCATATGCCCACAAAGCAGATGGATTCTGGCTGCAAGGAAGGTAACTTGCCAATATGGGCCATCATCTGCCAGGAGTCATGGAAATAAGGAAAGTACATGGTATCAGGCTCCAAGAAAAGATCAGCCTTTTCCTGACAGTACAAGGCAACTGCTGTAGAAAAACTCTAGAAACAAAAGTAATATTGCTCATTATCCAATTAATCCTCCAATGCACAAAGCACTAGGCAACAGTGAAATGCTGCTTTGCAGTTGAACTCTGTGGCCTGAAGCAAACAGCTGGTGTTAGTATCTCCATGCTTACTGTACTCAGGCTTTCAGCCCCAAATGCCATGTCATTTGAGATGCCAAACTGCACAGCAAATGAAATAACTGTTCACAGTATACCTATGTTTATGGGAATTCACAAGCAACACTGTCAACAATGCAGTTTTTATCCTGGTGGTTCCTGAACTGTTTAGACAAGAACCTTGGCAAGGGCACAGAACACCACCAAAGAGCCATCATTTCCCACAGGAGAAGCTCAGACAACAGCAAGTTCAGTACGAATGTTTAGTAGGTGAGTTTGAGAAGAGACAGACACGGCAATTCTGCAAAAGCTGGTGAAGCACCACAGTGAGCACAACTACTGAAACTTTCCTCAAGATGATGAATTCCCCTGGCATTCACACAAGCAAGCAATCTAGTTTCCTGTCCTCACACCTCCCACCTCACCCTCCTCTCTGAGAGATCTATTGGAAGAACCACTTTGATATCCCAAAGCCCTCCCTGATTTCAGTTTGCTTGTATGATTTTCATTCCCCTAATCCCATGGAGCAGTGAGCAGGTCCATGAGAGACCTGTTGATTTGAGGAAACAGAAGCACTGACAATTCTCATGAGCTTGGCCAGTTCCCCAGCAGCACCTCCTTGTGCAGAGGGACTCCTGGAGGCTTCTGCAGCAGTTTCTAACAGGACATGGTTTGTATCAGCAGCTAAGTGCAAGTTCATACACATGTAAGACATACATGTGAATTCCTATGTGGATGACTCCTGTAGTTGTTACCACCACACAGCTCAGCACAGTGTTGGTACAAACTGACAAACCCCCACAGCCACAGTCAAATGCCAACAGTGGAATTTGGGGATTTTATGTAGTTGCCTATATTCAGGCTTTTCCCACATCTCTTTATGCTATAGCAACCTGACATTTCACCCTGTGTGTTATTAAATTCTGAAGCACAGACTAGCCAAACTGCTGCAGAGATTTTAGCATATGTAAAGACAGTTCCAGTAGATCACTGCTGAAACCACCATGCTCAGGAAGAAAAGCAGGCATCAGGTAGGATACACAAATAGCTATTCCTCTCATAAAACCATTCTGCTTTTATTTTGAATCTTTCAAAATGTGTAAAATTAACTTTGAATATATAAAATAAATCCAAACATAGTATTTAGTATATATAAAATAGTAGTGTAGACAATAGGAAGTGAGATCAAATATTCACAGCAGGTACTGAGTTACCAGCTGCTTTTTCAGCCCTGGAGACTGCTCAGCTCTCTGCTCTTGCAGGCATTTGTAAAGTAGGAGATTTCACTGCAGCAAGACTTACTAAAGGCTCTTTCTAGAAGAGCTTTCAAAAAACAATAATTTGTTTTCTGCAAATGAGGCTGACCCTGTGCAGCAGCACTCTTGCTCCTCAGAATGCAAACACTGTAGCTGGCACTGGCAACTGGAGGCTGCAGTACTGCAGGCTGGGAAGTGGGATTTTTCTCTGTGACCACAATGAGTGTAATGAAGATTACAAACTTTCCTATATGGATTTTCTCTAACCAAAATAAGAATTACTTCTATTAAAACAAATTTATCTGATAGTACAGCAAAATCAGTTTGCTTATAAAAGCTTTCAGAGGAAAAAAATCAGAATAAAGTCTTCGTAGAGCAAAAATAAGAAATGAATTTGTGGAAATGTACAAATGTCAAATAGGGATATTTGTGAAATATGCAAGTTTCACAAAACAGTTAATTTTTTTGTGTGTGTGTATATAAATAACAGAAAAGGAAAATAAATCTTTGGGTCTTGAGTGGTAAATATTTTGTAACTAACATTTCATAATGTAATCTAATCTATGTAAGCAGCTATATAAAATGCTGGTCTGTAGTAAAACATACTGAATTAGATCAGCCTACATACAGATTTTATTCTATTTCTAGTTTATTCCCAAGAATAAACTGCTGGAATCACCAACTGAAAACCAGAATGACCTGAACCAAGACCAAGGCTTAAAGCCTAGATTTTACAAAGGAAAATCATTACCTCATAACTTAATTAATCGTTACCTCATAACTTACAGGCATAACTTATATAGAACAAAATCTGTCATACCCCAGAAGAATAACACTGAAAAAATCAGAAGTATGTGTTCTATTTTAAGTAAAATTCAATCAAATACTGTTCTATTGTTTTTACATCTGTGATGATTTGAGGATGATGCAAGATAAGGTTTGTAGACAATGTGTTAGCAATTTAATACAAGAGTAAAAGCACAGACATTCCAAAAAGAGGGAAAGTAAGAAACACTTTTACTATAGAGGGAAGTTTAAAAAGAAGGAAATATGATCAGGTTTGTGTGAAAACAAGCAAATGAGCATATACAGCAGAGCCCCTTTTCTTCAGACTGGAAATAGGAAACCTGAAAGTCAAATAGAGGTAGGAACAGTGGCTTCTACATGTGAACTCTGGCAGGCAGTCATCCATGGGCAACAGAGCAGATCCTGGTAAGGGGATTTCATGGGTATTTTGGTAGGGCCATGGCTGAGCAGGGCACAGGGTATCCTGAACTCACAGGGTGAGACTGCAAAGTGCAGCAACTTCTGAGTCGAGTAGGGAGAATATGTCAGAATTTAAGAGAACAGGGGGATTAGAATGGTTTATGGTACATTACCTAATCTAGACATGAAAAAAATACTGGTTGTCAATGCCAGAGAATTCCCTCCCCCTCCACTAACTGGTGTTTTCTCTACTTACAATCGTTTCCACCCCTTTACAATCATGTTGGTAAACGGTAGCAGAAGCTCTCTGTTGGGATCTGCAGAAAGAAAATCATTATTTTTCTCCTGCTCACAATATTTGTGCCCTGAGCAATCCTCATTCCAATAAATATTTTTATAAGGTAACATCATATTTCAAGTTCTTAAAAACTTTCAAAAAAAAAATCATCAAGAAATACTGAAGGCATAGCAAGCAGAGAGAGAATGTTTCTAATTCCTTTGTAAGTAATCACTGAATTGCATGTTTAATTTGAAAACTGCTGAGGCAAACCCATCAAAAGGCTTGTTGGGATTTATTGCAGAAGGTGATGATGGAGACAGAATGTGTTATCAAAAAAGTGCTTTAAAATGATCAAATATCCTTTGTATTACTTCACAACATAGAGTGTTTCCATAATACACATATAAATGAGAAGTACAATCTACACAGTCTCACCATGTTACCCCAGGATACCCTGTTTAAGATAGGACATTTAAATTGTGGTGGCTTCTTTAATGTCTAAAAAAAAGAAAAACTCCATACATGGGTCACTTAAATGGTCAATTTAAAATGTACTATTATTGTATTATTCTTTTCCAAAATGTAATTCATAAGGAAACCCCACAAATGGTTTTGTTTGCACCAGCATTGCTTTGGGCAGCTGCCTCTGCACCAGGTAAGAAATGACTCTGTTGAATTAGCACATCTCTGATTTCATCTTGAAGGTGTGACCTCACCTGAGTTCTCATTCACAGGGTGTGGGGACAAAAGCCAGCCTGTATGTGGGGTTCCTGGGAGCAAAATGAAAATGGCATGAAAGGGTGATCATCCTTGTTCACTTACTATACTGCAACTGTATTACCTCTGGGAATTTAAAAATAAATAAGTAAATACAAATCTCAAGTTTACTTCAAGCTAATATAGAAAAGCCTTATCTTGGTAACCACAAGAAATTTCTCATCTTGAAATAAGATTGGATTTTCAGTTTCCCCTGGGTCAAATCCAGGTTCATGCTCTTGGAATCCTGTTCTGAAAGGCAACTGAAAAAGACTTTTTTTGCTTAATAAACAGAAAGTCAGTTCTGTTTCCAGTTATATCTATGAAAAACCAGTAATTTCTTACCTGCAAGTTTAATTTCTCCAAATCCAGAAAATGCCAGTCCAGTTGGCAATTTGCCCTCCTACCAGCAGATGAAGCCAGGAAATAAACCAATCAGACTAATTCCCTAAGAATGGGAATTATCTGAGTGCTCCAGTTCAAGAACTACCTAAGTAGTGAAAAGTAAAATGGAAAATAAAAGCTTAAAAAAAAAAAAACAAATCCCGAACAAAACATTTGAATAAGAAAGAACAAGCTGTAAAAACTTTAATGAGGACAGGAACTATGGAATGCAAACTGAAATTGACAGCATATATGAACAGAACTAAAACCTGTACCAGCAGCTCTGAAATAAAGGGAACTCTGTTGGCACTGCAGCAAGACAGCGTGGCTGGCTGGACTGGTGTGGCAGTGGACTTTGAGAAATTAGATTGGCAGGTATGAAAATCAGCTACTTACCAGCAGGCTTTGATGCTGTGATAAATCACCTCTCGCTGATGGGGGCAGCTCTACTGCCAGAGCAGTGAGTGCACAGCAGGCAGAGGGAAGACAAGCAGGCACAGGCTGCTGCACCCCACTACCTTACTCAGGCACACACTGCCCACCCCATTTCCTTACTCTGGCCCCTGCATTCTTGTGCACCAGCAGCCCAGCTGTGCCACGGATCACATCCTCTTGGAGCTTCCTCAGCAGGCTGGTTAGTTCTTTATTATTCCTAGAGGTCTTGAGCTGTGTCCTCCAGTAATGAAATCCCTGCCATCAGTGTGACACAGCCTCTGATTGCCTTCACCTTCAGAATAACTCAGATAAGCTTGTATCAGTGGAAACAGCAGCAGCTTGACTCTTGAATTCTAGTCTTTCCAGAGGAGATTTTACATCCAGAACTGATCAACACACACTGCACTATGTGACCTTTGCACAGTGACTGACACTCTTCATGTCCCTGGATAATTAACAGACTTGGATAATGAACTGATTCCTTGGGAGGAGCCCAGCAGGCACAACACGACCAGTTCCCTCACATCAGCTCTTGGCTGAAAACAAGAAAAACACTGAACTTGACTGATAACCAAACTAGTTTAAAAAGAGCAGCTTTTAATTCAATTCTTCTAGCAGAAGACCCTTTTTGTGGGAAAATGCATAATCCTCAGTCTGATTTTTTTAAACCAACATAAGCATTTTTGTCTTAAAGAATCTTAGAGAGGTTGTTTCAGTGTACCAACAAAAAAGTCGTATCTCTGCACACAGAACAGCCTCTCCTCACCTCACCTGGCATTTTATTTCCACCCTTAACAAAAACTGTTTCTAATTTTACTATTTGTCATGTAAAGTTCAGTTTGGTACTGAATTACATGTAACTTGTATTAAACATACTAGCAGCATATAAATAATTTCTGGGCAACTCTTCTCATTTGTGTGCAACCACTACCAAATACTGTCTTTTCCTATCAGTACCTTTCAGAATACAGAAGCAAATGTACAGTAAATTAATATGAGGGATAAGAAATGAAGCAAGAAAAAAATGGGACTCAGAATCAAAAGATAATGTAAATTTAATTCTCTAAATGGGCAAAACACAAAAATATATGGTCATGGTGTATGAAGAATCATAGAATGTTTAGGGCTGGAAGGGGCCTCCAAAGGGCATCTAGTGCAGCCCCCTGCAGGGAGCAGGGACACCCTCAACTAGCCCAGGCTGCTCAGAGCCTTGGCCAACCTCCCCTGCAATAGCTCCAGGGATGGGGCCTCAACCACCTCCCTGGGGAGCCTGTGCCACTGCTCCACCACCCACGTGGGCTGCATTCATCACACAGAGAGCTCAAACAGGGAATCTCAGTTGTCCAGGAATCTTAGAAGTGATCATGGACTGGCCAGAAGGGGAAGACTCTGGAATGCCACCAGAACAGGTAATGACACGTGCTGAAGAAGCCCCACCATATCATCAGTTATCAGATCCTGATAAGCAATATGCCCTGACCCTAAACTGTGACACCTTTGAAAACTCCTTTTTAGAAGTTCTGAATGATATACTTTATTATGAGGACTGAAAGAGAAATCCTTCCCCATCTGCTGTACCTTGCAGAATGAGTCATGTTCATCAGGTTGCTATGGATCCAGAAAGCTTTGGCATCCTGCTGTGCCATAAACACATCCCCTGCCTCTGAGCCCAAGAGGAGCTTGTCCTCATTCACATTCAAATCTTGATTGGAATTTTAATTCCAAGTTTCTTTGCTGTGCCTCACTCTGGATGCTCCACTCTAAATTGCAGAATCTGTCTCTCCAGCTACTACACCCAGCTGAACTTTTCCTAGTTAGAATCAGAAAAGAATCTCCCACATCTTCACACATTTCCACCTGAATGAGAACAGAACTTCTTGCTGTCTATCCACATCTTGGTTACTCAGCAGTACAACACTGCAGCAAACTTAAAAGAATAATAAAATCCACAAGACCAGAAGTCAACATTTTTAACATCTGCCAAAACAGGCAATATTTTTTTTCTATGATGTTTAAAAAAAAAAAACCAGAAGAGGTGAGAAAAGGAGGAGCTGAAAGCAGATCAGACTGCAATACTAAAAATAAGTGCTGCTGCAAACTTGAGGGAGACAGAGGACACACAGGAGGCATTATAAATGCAAGTGTGGCTAATGTGAATTATGGTTTGAGACCAAGGATCCATGAAAGCTTTAAAAGAAAGAAGGATTATCATTCTCAGTTTTGACATTGCAGGAAAGGAATTTGCCAAGAAGATCAAAGATTAAATTTTAATCTCCCACTTCCTTTCAGTGGAAAAATAAAGCAGCTACAACAGACTGGATTTACTGTACTTACACAGTTAAGGAATTCAGTGTCTCACAAGAGGACTATCTGAAAATGAAGGTTAAAAAAGCTAAAAGGTGATCCAGCTTTACTAATTCTACTTTTTGAGCAAGGATTACAAAGCTAAACAACCCACACTGAGAACTGTACTCACAGGGAGACACAAACCACAGGTTGAATTTCAGAGCCTTTGCCCAGAGCCTCCTGCTCCTTTTTCCTTGGTCTTGCCCCTGCCAGCCCAGCTCTGCCAGCAGCCTGCCCCTTCTGTGCCCTCAGCTGGGACCCTCCCTGCCTGCTCTGGGCCACAGGATCTGCAGCAGCACCCTGAAGGCTCCAGGGCATTTAGGATCTTGATCAAGCAAGAAAAAGCACAAATACAGGTTTCATTAGCAAGTTTTAAACCAAATGGGGCATGATCAGTTCTCTGGAAAGGAGTCATCTTTGGTACAGAGGATACAGTAAATTTTCCTTTAAGTACTCCGTAATAATGGAGTACTTATAATAATGTTCTGACAGGACATGGTGTGTGTAGAATCATAGGATGTTTGGGGCTGGAAGGGGCCTCCAAAGGGCATCTAGTGCAGCCCCCTGCAGGGAGCAGGGACACCCTCAACTAGCCCAGGCTGCTCAGAGCCTTGGCCAACCTCCCCTGCAATAGCTCCAGGGATGGGGCCTCAACCACCTCCCTGGGGAGCCTGTGCCACTGAGCCACCACCCTCAAGGTGGACCAACACCCCCAAAGTCCTTTTCTGCAGAGCTGCTTTCCAGCCCCTCATCCCCCAGCCTGTATTTATAGTGAGGGTTGTTCCCACCCAGGTGCAGGACCCTGCATTTAGTCTTGTTGAACCTCATGAGGTTCCCCTGGGCCCACCTCTCCAGCCTATCCAGGTCCCTCTGGATGCCATCCCATCCCTCCAGCCTTTCCACAGCACCATTCAGCTTGGTGTCAGCTGGGAACTTGCTGATGGTGCCTCCATCCCACTGTCAGTATCATTAATGAAGACATTAAACAGCACAGGCCCCAGTACAGACCCCTGAGGGACACCACTTGTCACTGCTCTCCATCTGGACATGGAGCCATTGACCAGCACCCTCTGGATGTGACCATCCAGCCAATTCCTTATCCACTGAACAGTCCACCCATCAAATCCATATCTCTCCAGCTTGGTGAGTAGGATGTTGTGGGGACTGTGTCCAAAGCCTTGCAGCAGTGCAGACAGATCACAGCTACAGGTCATCCTTTGTCCATGGATGTAGTCACCTTAGCACAGAAATCCACTAGACTGGTGAGGCAGGCCCTGCCCTTGCTGAAGCCATGTTGGCTCCTTCATCACCCCCCTGCCTTCTGTTTGTCCTGTGAGACCCTCTGGGAGAATCTGCTTCATGATCTCCCCAGGCACAGAGGTGATGCTGACAGGGATCATGTCCTGGCTTCACAGACACTTGTGCCATCCAGACAGGCACTGGGCTGGAGCTGCACCCACCAGGCAGCTTTGATTAAATAAAGAATGGAATAGAAGCACTGTCTGGGCCTTGGGAAGACTGAGCAGTGCTGAAGCAACAGCCAGACAAATTACATAAATCTAGCTTTGAGACTGGCTAAAATATACCAAAAAATAATTATACAGAAAAGCTTAAGATGGTGTAAGACCATATTAAGAGTGGAAGAGTGTCTCTACAATTTAATTTTAGTCTTTTTTGTGCCATAACCAAAGACAGAATTCCAAACACAGGAGAGTTTTTTTGCCTTTCCTTCCCTCCATATGTCCCAGAATAAATGAAGAAATATATTGCACCACTGGGGACAAAGGGGCTGCACCACCTCTGCCAGGCACATCAGCCTGAAAACATGAAAAATACCTTAGGAAGAAACCCATATGTGTAACCATTACACATCACTATTGTAATTGAAACAAAAAACACATCAGAGGAAAAAAAAACCAACAAAACCCAATAACTTTGAAGCATTTTAAGCTGAAAGGTTTTTACCTTTCTATACAATGCTCCCTTTTTTCCTTATCACTTCATTTGAAAAGATTTTTTGTTAAAGTGATTAGCTGTTATATCATCAGTGAGCCACTATGTGGGAGAGGAGTCACTATTCAGGAAATTCAAGGAATCTCTCCTGTAATTTACATTAATATTTAACATATATTAATTTCAGGTGCAGAATCTGAACTTTAAGGTAACAAAGATCAGCAGAGTTTGCCTGAGACACAGCTACTGTGTAAGCCAGAAGAAAGGCTAAGAATTATGCTAAGGGCTGGGGGGAAGCCTTTTCAAGCTGATACAGAGATTAAATTCAAGGATTTTGTGGGAAAACAGTTCCAGATTTTGCCCAGTCACTTCTCCAACTGAGCTAATTAGTCCTTCAAGGCAGTGGTTTCCAAACTGGGGTGTGTATGACAATCCTTTCTGCTACAGGAAGAAAAGATTTTTTGTACTATTAGTAAATATATTAATATATTTTAAAAAAGAAGGAAAAAAAAGACATTTATTTTATCTTATAGTTTTTAATTTCTCTTTTCATGTATCTTTTGTAATGTCCATAATACATTAGTACAGTAATACACAGACAGAGATTGACTGGAGAGAGTCCAGCCCAGGGCACCAAGCTGCTGAAGGGAGTGGAGATCTCCCTGCTGAGGAGAGGCTGAGAGAGCTGGGGCTCTTGAGCCTGGAGAAGAGGAGACTGAGGGGGGAGCTCAGCAGTGTCTGTCAAGATGTTGAGGGCAGTGTAGGGAGGATGGAGCCAGACTCTGCTCAGTGCCATCCAGTGACAGGACAAGAGGCAATGGGAGTCAGTTGGAGCACAAGAGGTTGAGGGGAAACACAAGGAAGAACTTTTTTCCCAGTGAGGGTGGCAGAGGCTGGCAGGGGCTGCCCAGGGAGGTTGTGGAGTCTCCTGCTCTGGAGACATTCCAGCCCCCCCTGGATCTGTTCCTGGGTGACTTGGTCTAGGTGCCCCTGCTCTGGCAGGGGGGTTGGACTAGATGATCTCCTAGCTCCCTTCCAACCCCTGACACTCTGTGGCTGTGTGTTTCAGTTGGGCAGAGACTCAGAACCATGACCTACTCCAACAGCCTGAGCACTTCAGGCCTAACAAAATCCACAGCATATTATCAAGGGCATTGTCCAAATGCCTCTTGAGCACTGCCAGGCCTGGGGCATCAATCACCTCTCTAGAAAGACATTTGAGATATTGCTAAGAAATCCAATTAGGCTGAGATACACCAAGAAAAGTCACTCTTTAGTGAATAGCTAATCTGGTACATGTCCAGTTTTGCTATTCTACAGATACTGGCACTCATGAGATCCATGAACTAGCTTTAACTACATTGAAAACTGGTTTTGTTATAGTTTGGATGCTTGAGCTTGTGAGACAAAGTGATACTGAACAAGGTGGAACATTAAGTTTTGCACAGCAGCTGTAAAACACTAATTACTCCCAAGCTCTCCAAACTCCTGTCCCCACATTTATTTCATTCTTCACAGAAAACTGCCTTATGAAATGTGCCTATGGAAGTTTCTCTAGGTAAGCTAATTTACAACCTGAAGGTCTTGTTGATCACTAGCTTTAGCTGGTTTCTGAGTCAGCAACCTATAGTGCCAAGCCAGTCAGCTCTTCTCCAACCCCATTTTATTGGGTTTTTTAGCTTTTTTGGGGGAGGGGCAGACAGACCTACACAGGGACTCAGATTCTGAACAAATCCATGGAGAATACTCATAAAACATTTTAACTTGCATGCCTGTGAAATACCATTTTGGAAATATCAACAAATACTCAACAAGTTTGAAGTGGTAGAATTTGCCACCTTAACAACAGTGGCCAGTAAAATATAACAGCATCATTAAAAATTCAATATAGCATGTTTATTTCTAATAGTTCACATTACACAGCAAATGATCCTAAATCAGATCTCCAAGTGTTTTACACACAGTAAGGTGAAGTGCCATGGGCAGAATTCCAGTCCCAACCTTGCTCTTACCTGCTGGTATTTAAAAATATCACAGCATACATTCACTGCTTCAAAATGCTGCTACTGGCAGGGGGTGAAAACACCAGGGTTTGGAATCAAGTGCAGGCCACTGCAAATTGTCTAAAGCACAAGAAGCAAACTCATGTCTCATTACAGCCACACCAATAACACAACACTCTGCTGCAGGGGCAGCCTTGGTCAGAGTGAAAACAGCAAAACCAAATACAACTAAACAAGCCCAAATAAAAACAGCAAAACTAACCAACTGACCAGACACGACAACAAAACAACATAAAAATACAAAAGCAAACCAACCAGAGCACACAAAAAAACCCAAACCAAGCTAAAACCAAACCAAACAGTATGAAAGGATTAAAAGATGTTAATTGTGACTGGTGTTGTGTCAGAAACCTGCTGGAATGACTTCTTCCCTTTCCCCAGGGCCTGTGAGTTGCCAGCACACTTTCAGAGGAGCTGCCCTGACAGGACAGCACCTTCAGCACCAAGGTGATGCCAGCACACAGCAGCATCTCTCTCCCAGTGCCTGCTGGGGTCAGGCTGCTGCCAGCAGCATCTCCCAGCCAGCTGCACAAGAACAGCCTGCCCAGGTACAGCAGCAACCACCCCACAGTCTGAGCCCCTGCAGGAGCCAGCAAACAAAACTGAACACTGCTATCTCCACAAGAGTCTGACTCCACGCAGCTCACATCACACTAACACAGCTCTGAATATTCAGAATTTCCAAGTACCAAGAGTGGGTTTAAATGAGCTCACACCCTCCCCCACCTCCTCCAAATGATCAGGGGGGCCACAGCAGTTCAAAAAAAAACTCAAGTTCAGGTATCTCTCAAGAGCTTACAGGCAATCAGGAAAAAAAAAAAAAAAAGGCTCCAAAAAGCATCCTTTTTCTTCCTCAGCTCCCAAATCAGCATAAACAAACTGCAACTGCTGTGTTCCTAAGGACTGTATTTCAAGCACTGGCAATAAAATGATTAACCAAAATGCAGACAAGACAAAAACAAACAAACAAACAGGCTTTGCTTACAGGCTAGAAATATTTTTACAGCACAGAAAAGACTCTTCCATGTGGTGTCTGTGAAACATTAGGCAGAGGGAAGCAAAGAGCCCCAAAGCCATTTTTATAGCCTTTCCATCCTGGACTGTTTCAAAGGCCACAGATACTTCCATTTTACTACTGGGCTCAGACACAATTTACTCCAGACATAACATAAAATAATTTATCTTGTATTTGTTACAAGCAGAATGGAACATGCAGTAACTACACTTGCAAACTATAGCAGTCTTGTGCCAATTCCACCTTTACCTGCCTAGCATTTTGAACAGTGTTCAAAAGAAAGCTGCTTCCAATAGTTAAGGGTAGTTCTAAAGTTGGAAGTAATAAAATATAAAACATTATATAAAAATGTGTTAAAAATTTAAGCCAGGTTTCTGTAAGATATTTGAGATTTTTAAAAAGTTAATGAATATCAGAATTATTCTGTCTTACACTCATGCAATTTTCAGGGGATCCATTTCTGAATACAAAACTTAAGAAAGAACTTAAAAAAAAAAAAAAAGTACAATCCATTATTTTTTTTTCAGAAGCTTCACTCATTTCCACAAGACCAGAAATTGTGTCTTAAATAAGTAATGCTGCTCTAACAACATTTCTCCATTGCACTGACTTACAACTGGTCTTGCAGTTCCACAATGATGTACTCCAGCTGCTCCTTCTCCATCTTCTGGGCTAGATCCATGTCTGCAATTCTCTGTGCCAGCAGCTTGTTCTGGGAGACAGACTCAGAGAGCTGCTTCTCCCGCAGCCGCACCAGCTCCTCCAGGTAACCCTGCAAGCACAAGTGTTGGAGACCCTTAGAGAGCACACAAACCAAACCCCCTGTCCCATCCATGCTCACAGCTTGCTGCTTGAAGATGTCCACAGCTCTAATCTGGTTTTGTTGGTTGGTTTTCAGTTGTTGGTTTGGGTTTAATTTGGGTGTTTGAAAAATTGCCTTAAGATCAGCATTGTGGTTACTAATATGTACCAAGAAAATAATGTCATTCTGTTTCTGCAGGGGAACAGAATAATGGAGAAACAAAGAGACAGGAGTGCCACCAGCATAAAGAAATAATTCATTATTAGACAACATGGAACAGTCTAATAATGAATTAGTTAGCATAAGGAAAACACCAGAACTCTGCTACTCATCAGATGCAGGATGTCACCCATTGCCTGAGCAGGACAAGAGCAGCACAAACCAACTCTGGAAAGGAATTCAGAATTACTCTTTTGAAAAATCCATTCTTTTGAAGCTTCTTTGCAAACTGCAGTACTACATCCCACATGAAAATGACAGAAGTTAAGCACAAGGTAGGCAACTTGAGTTGGATTCAGTAAGTCTGGACTGAATTCAATTCTGCACATTCCTTGAAGCCTGTGGAAAAATGTGTAACTTTTTATAGGTGCTCACATTTGAGAAAATCAAACTTAAAAGGTGATTTTCATAGATGCAGAACAAATGTAGTTCTGTTAGGTAAAAAAAACCAAAACAAAACCTAACCAGGTTTCCTGTTAGCTGGTAGGAAAATGCTACTAATATAATTTATCACCACAAGGCTAATAAGGGTTTGGAGCATCTCTGGCATGGTGAGAAGCAGGAAGAGCTGGGATTGCTCAGTTCAGGGCTGGGGAGGAGGGAAGGGAGCAGGGGAAGGGAATCATATCAACCTCTATCAAGATTCAATAGGGAGGGATAAAGAGGATGAAGTCAGACTCTTCTCAGTGGCATCCAGTGAAGAGAGACAATGGACATAATGTGAAAAAGAGGAAATCATTTAAATGTATTAAAAAGTAATAAATGACCACTGGACTGTGTTGTGCAGACAGGCTGGGGAGCCTGCATCTTTGGCATATTTACAGCCCAATGTGGTTTTAAAGTACTTAAATGATGTATTAGGACATACACAAGTTTTCTGCCTCCCATAAATGTCACAAATATAAGATTTTAAATATGAAGCATTAGTATCAGAATACTATGAATAGTGAACACCACTATTGTTACACAGAGATGCACCATCCCACCAGTGGCAGCAGATACAGTTCCAGTATAAACAGTAGACAAAGAATGAAGGTGTTTACTACACACAAGTGAAGGGTTTACACCATTCCAAAATAGGGAAGAGATAACTTCCACATCAGCAACAAACATGTAAACTGTGACTCATTGATCTGGACAAGAGAGAACTCATAAAAGATGAACTTGTTGTGTTTGCAGAGTGGACTGGGGAAGGCAGGAAGGAAGCAACTGTTCATCATTTTTTAATGTCTCAAAAGACAACACACAGAGTGCTTTGCCACAAAGATGGTTTGGATCATAAAAATTCACATGGGGTCAAGGGGATATTTAGTATTTGGAGAGTGATCCACCATGGGTTCCTAAAGAAACAAACCCTCTCATCTTCAGAAAGTCTTCTGGCTGATAGGCACTGGCCAAGAAAATGTGAGAGGAAACCCAGTGCAGATACACTGGATTTGTTTATTTCTGCTCTCTAGATCTACTTTAGCAAGTACCCAAGATAGGCCAGGAGGATAACCAAGGAATACCTGGCCCTATCCTACCATTCAGACACCTCAGAAAATACAGATACCTCAGAAAATACAGAAACATCAAGTTTTCCAGCACAGAAACCCACCCCCTCTGCAGTTAAGTGGCACTGACTGCACTGTGTGCAGCTTGATTTGTTCCTGCAGTTTCCTGCCATGAAAAAGGCCCCAAAAAGAGAGGGAAACCCAGGGAAGGAGCTCTAGTCCACAGACCATCTCACCTCTTGATGGTCATTTTTCAAGTTAAATAGAACAGCTGGAGTGTAGTTGAAGTGAATTATATGAAAATGTGGCAGGCACATCCAAATGAAAACCAGGCAATGGAAAATGTTCTGCCTGTGAGAAGAAAACCAGTTCTTTTGCTGCTGCAGTTCCCTCACTTAAGCTGACTAGAGAATTTGTCAGTCCATAAAGAGAAAGCTGGGAGGAGCAGTGTGACTCACTAAACAGCCATGCTCACACATCTGAAATGCTCTGTGTCAGGTCAGCAAATAACCTCCCATAGAACAGAAATGCTTTCAGATCCTAGACTAATAAATAAAACAATACCTCCACTTGATGCTACAGACACAGGAGAGCTCTGTGCTTTTGCAGACATAAAGCTTCCAGTTATTCTGGTAAGTGGATTTGGATCCTGCTCAGGCAGGGGGGTTGGACTAGATGATCTTCTAGCTCCCTTCCAGCCCCAACATTCTATGATACTGTGATTCTGTGATACCATATTTCAGTATTTTTCCTCAAGATGTCTGTCACCATTTTGATGGGCTATCCATAAAGTGGTATCCTTCATCCAGGAAAGATAAACATCCACCTATTTTGCTCTCTTCAAAGTTTCTCCAGAGCTGATGACACTTTCTTCATTAAACCCCCAAATCCATTACAATCTTCAGGGGGTGAGTGGGGAGGATCAAACTGACCCTTGGTTTTGCCTGCACACAAGGATGAAATGCTGTCTTCAATACATTCCTGTGCTGCAACAACTGCTGGGCTGGGAAGGGAAAGGCTTTAATTTTGGTTATATATTGGAAAAGATTTGCTTTGAATGGTGGCACATTTTGGTTTACAAGAGTAGGGAACATGTGTCTGTGTCAGAGAGAGTCCCAAGGAACATCATGTGGAAACTCATGCAGAGTTCACTGCAAGCTCCCAGCCTGGCTCCTTCAGAGATGCACTGCCTGTAACTCTGAGATTGGAAAAAGAAGCCAAAGCTTCTACATTACATTGTGAAATTTTACTTCTTATTATTCTGTTCCCTCCCCAAGCCTTTCTTCCCTCAAAGCAATGAGCAAATATATTTTATATATATTTATATATGTATTATACTATACTATAATACTATATATTCTCTGAGGATCATAAAATTTAAGTCCATTTACACATAACTAAATAATATTGAATATATTTTTATGCCTTAAGTGGATATTTCCCCACTGGGCTGGTGAAGACCTCTGTCTCCATCACCCCCCATCCCCAGAACTGCTCTTTTACCTTCTGCTCCAGTGCAAGCCTGTACTTCTGTTCTACCCTTTTGCACTTNTCCTGTGCTGCAACAACTGCTGGGCTGGGAAGGGAAAGGCTTTAATTTTGGTTATATATTGGAAAAGATTTGCTTTGAATGGTGGCACATTTTGGTTTACAAGAGTAGGGAACATGTGTCTGTGTCAGAGAGAGTCCCAAGGAACATCATGTGGAAACTCATGCAGAGTTCACTGCAAGCTCCCAGCCTGGCTCCTTCAGAGATGCACTGCCTGTAACTCTGAGATTGGAAAAAGAAGCCAAAGCTTCTACATTACATTGTGAAATTTTACTTCTTATTATTCTGTTCCCTCCCCAAGCCTTTCTTCCCTCAAAGCAATGAGCAAATATATTTTATATATATTTATATATGTATTATACTATACTATAATACTATATATTCTCTGAGGATCATAAAATTTAAGTCCATTTACACATAACTAAATAATATTGAATATATTTTTATGCCTTAAGTGGATATTTCCCCACTGGGCTGGTGAAGACCTCTGTCTCCATCACCCCCCATCCCCAGAACTGCTCTTTTACCTTCTGCTCCAGTGCAAGCCTGTACTTCTGTTCTACCCTTTTGCACTTGTTGTACCAAATGTTTTCATCCATGATGAAGGGAGGCCCAATGTTCTCTGGAGTGCTGCCTTCACTGCCACTGCTGCCCAGGGTTCTGAGCTCTTCTTCATCACTGCTGATGCTGTCAGAACTGAAGGGTTGTACTGATTAGCCAAGAGAAAAGCTGTGGTTGCTAAAATGCAAAATCCCCTTCAAGTTAAAGCACCACAGTTCTTAATGCTACCCAAAGCTCTGTAAAACAAGAAGAATCCAAATACTGGGGAGAGGTAGGTCACCAAACAANATTATTCTGTTCCCTCCCCAAGCCTTTCTTCCCTCAAAGCAATGAGCAAATATATTTTATATATATTTATATATGTATTATACTATACTATAATACTATATATTCTCTGAGGATCATAAAATTTAAGTCCATTTACACATAACTAAATAATATTGAATATATTTTTATGCCTTAAGTGGATATTTCCCCACTGGGCTGGTGAAGACCTCTGTCTCCATCACCCCCCATCCCCAGAACTGCTCTTTTACCTTCTGCTCCAGTGCAAGCCTGTACTTCTGTTCTACCCTTTTGCACTTGTTGTACCAAATGTTTTCATCCATGATGAAGGGAGGCCCAATGTTCTCTGGAGTGCTGCCTTCACTGCCACTGCTGCCCAGGGTTCTGAGCTCTTCTTCATCACTGCTGATGCTGTCAGAACTGAAGGGTTGTACTGATTAGCCAAGAGAAAAGCTGTGGTTGCTAAAATGCAAAATCCCCTTCAAGTTAAAGCACCACAGTTCTTAATGCTACCCAAAGCTCTGTAAAACAAGAAGAATCCAAATACTGGGGAGAGGTAGGTCACCAAACAAATTAGATTTCAAGCTTTTAGTTGTGTAACCACCCAAATAATGAGCAAAAATGTGCTTGTGGTCTTAGTCAAGTTGTCTTTGGTGAGCCAGACAACTGCATGTGGGATGCTCTCCTGCAATACAAAGGCCAGTGCATTACAACTTGCTGCCTAAGGAAGTGATGGCTTCAACTTTCTCTCACAAACTCTGGTCAAAGAGTAGTGTCTGAAAAGATACTCTTATCTGTTTCTAAAAAAGCAGAAAAAATAGAAGAGTGATTGTCATTACATGAAATGATGATAAATTAAAATGGGAATGCATAGCTATGGTGGCAGCCAAGAGCATCTGCCTGTTAGTGCACAGAGCATAACTAGCTCCCTGCACAGCACACACTCACTGCTAGGGTAGCTCCATGTCAACCAGAACCAAGGTATGCTCCAGAATTCAGACATTCATCAAGAATTTCAATTCATCCCATTAACCACCTGAAATCTTCCCTCACAACTATGTTTTCCAGTAGAATAACATCATGAACTTAGAGAATAACTAGACTATTTACTTTACTGTCTCTCATATATTGCCATTTACCAGGACATATATAACCTTTATTTACAAAATAACTACTTTTAAGTTTAAGGCTACAGAGAAAAGGCCCAAGAGACAGGATAACTTGGTCTGGCTCTTCAAAGGAAAAAACAAAAAACCTTCTGAACTGTGCTTCTAAAGCAGCTAAACTAAGTTAGCAAGACTCACTCTGAGGGGCCAGGTAGTAATTCCACCAGTCTGAGAAAGCAAGGTAGCTGGGTGTACAGGTTTGTACTTAGACATGGATATTATTTTGAATGTGAGATGAAAAGAGGCTTAGTATNAAATATAAAATTAAATTAAATTAAATTAACAAACAAAAAACTTCAAAACCAATAATTCCACATTGTTGTGAGGGGAAAAATAAATATTTAGATACTGTTAGATTGGGTTCCCCCATCTCCACCCCAAAATCTTATTTGCAGCTCCTCATAGATAAGCCAGACATTTATAAGAGACTGTTTAAATAGGAAAAAAAAAAATCAAATCCCAAACCTCAAATATTAGATGGAAAGAATGGCTACAGCCTCTCACTATTTCAACTACAATATTATGAATTATATGTGCCACAATAACAATGCTCCTGTAGCACTACACTCCTATTTTGCCCAGAAATTCTTAAAAAAACCTTAAGAGCATCACTGATAAAAACTTAAATATGTTCAATGAGAACCAATCATTATGTTGGATACTACTAACAGATACTTAAAAATATTATTATATTAGAAATCAAGAACNGAACTGCTCTTTTACCTTCTGCTCCAGTGCAAGCCTGTACTTCTGTTCTACCCTTTTGCACTTGTTGTACCAAATGTTTTCATCCATGATGAAGGGAGGCCCAATGTTCTCTGGAGTGCTGCCTTCACTGCCACTGCTGCCCAGGGTTCTGAGCTCTTCTTCATCACTGCTGATGCTGTCAGAACTGAAGGGTTGTACTGATTAGCCAAGAGAAAAGCTGTGGTTGCTAAAATGCAAAATCCCCTTCAAGTTAAAGCACCACAGTTCTTAATGCTACCCAAAGCTCTGTAAAACAAGAAGAATCCAAATACTGGGGAGAGGTAGGTCACCAAACAAATTAGATTTCAAGCTTTTAGTTGTGTAACCACCCAAATAATGAGCAAAAATGTGCTTGTGGTCTTAGTCAAGTTGTCTTTGGTGAGCCAGACAACTGCATGTGGGATGCTCTCCTGCAATACAAAGGCCAGTGCATTACAACTTGCTGCCTAAGGAAGTGATGGCTTCAACTTTCTCTCACAAACTCTGGTCAAAGAGTAGTGTCTGAAAAGATACTCTTATCTGTTTCTAAAAAAGCAGAAAAAATAGAAGAGTGATTGTCATTACATGAAATGATGATAAATTAAAATGGGAATGCATAGCTATGGTGGCAGCCAAGAGCATCTGCCTGTTAGTGCACAGAGCATAACTAGCTCCCTGCACAGCACACACTCACTGCTAGGGTAGCTCCATGTCAACCAGAACCAAGGTATGCTCCAGAATTCAGACATTCATCAAGAATTTCAATTCATCCCATTAACCACCTGAAATCTTCCCTCACAACTATGTTTTCCAGTAGAATAACATCATGAACTTAGAGAATAACTAGACTATTTACTTTACTGTCTCTCATATATTGCCATTTACCAGGACATATATAACCTTTATTTACAAAATAACTACTTTTAAGTTTAAGGCTACAGAGAAAAGGCCCAAGAGACAGGATAACTTGGTCTGGCTCTTCAAAGGAAAAAACAAAAAACCTTCTGAACTGTGCTTCTAAAGCAGCTAAACTAAGTTAGCAAGACTCACTCTGAGGGGCCAGGTAGTAATTCCACCAGTCTGAGAAAGCAAGGTAGCTGGGTGTACAGGTTTGTACTTAGACATGGATATTATTTTGAATGTGAGATGAAAAGAGGCTTAGTATGAAGTAAAATTTTGCCACTGAAATGAACTGTAAAATGTGTAAAGATAGAAAGTACCTCTGGGTGAACTTCAAGTATGGTGTGTAGTCTATGACAGCTGGAAAGCTGCCATCCAGGCCCTCACCCTTCAGACAGAAGCTGAGAAAACAGAGAAAACAATTATAAGATTATAGGAAGAAAATTAAATGACAGTGACAGTTGAATCTTACCAGTGTAAAATTTGAGTTTTCTTAATTTTTTTGTATTAAGAAACTTCCAGAAAATGTTCTGCAAAGGCTATAGGTTTAGAAAACTCTCATCTACAAGGTATTTATTTTGCAATGGATAGAAAAGATTGTATTTGAATCGTGTTTAATTATCACAGAAGTGAAAAACAATCATCATGCTTCCACGAGGCTGACACCCCTCACTCCTATCTCTGTCATTAAAAATGGATTCAGTTAAGATGCAGCTTTTGCTAAGTTCATTGCCAAGTGCCATTTCTGACAATGCAGTCAGTTAAGGGCTATTTAGGAAGTGCATCTGAAGGGTTTGGGGTTTATTTCCCCCCCTAAGAAAAGAAAAGAAATAAAATAAA
>VYZU01085095.1:80236-109101 GCA_013401355.1 Ceyx cyanopectus
TGGCACTGAGCAGAGTCTGGCTCCATCCTCCCTACACTGCCCTGAACATCTTGACAGACACTGCTGAGCTCCCCCCTCAGTCTCCTCTTCTCCAGGCTCAAGAGCCCCAGCTCTCTCAGCCTCTCCTCAGCAGGGAGATCTCCACTCCCTTCAGCAGCTTGCTGCCCTGTGCTGGACTCTCTCCAGTCAATCTCTGTCTTTTCTGAACTGGGGTGCCCAGCACTGGACACAGTACTCGAGGTGGGGTCTCAGCAGTGCAGAGTAGAGGGGGAGGAGAACCTCCCTTGCCCTGCTGCCCACACTTCTTCTCATGCATCCCAGGATCCATCGGCCTGCTTGGCTGCAAGGGCACATTGTTGGCTCATGGTCCCCCCTGTCTACCAGGACCCCCAGGTCTCTTTCTCCAGAGCTGCTCTCCAACAGATCAGCCCCCATCCTGTGCTGATCCATGGGCTTGTTCCTCCCCAGATGCAGCACCTTACACTTGCTCTTGTTACATTTAATTCAATTTCTCCCTGCCCAGCTCTCATACCTCCTTGTATCTTGTTTGCAAGATGTAAGAGCTGCAAGATCTTATCTAAGCCAGACTGTACATTGCTACCAAACACTGGCTCTCAGGCATAAAACCCCTGCTTGATGCTGCTCACCCTGACCTGACAGTGACACACAAAGTTTGTGTCCATATGTCCCTTTTGTTTTCCTTGATAGAATACTATAATAATACCCAGGAGTTCTTCATCAGACTCTTAAATCACAACTGAGCACACACTGTTGTGAATTACAGATATTATGCAAGATACATCTCTGTTACTTGTTTTTTGTTTAAAAATTTATACTCATAAGTACATATAGATTATAACAACAGAAAGACTATTGTTAGCTGTTGTAGCACTGTCCATTATTATGTGTGTGCAAAACCTTTTCTCCATATGAAAATCAGATCTTGCTGATTCCACCTGAGTCTTCAGTTGTACCTCTGAAGCATGACTCAGTATCAGCAACACTTTCATTCTTTTGCTGTTAAAAAGCTCAGATCTTCAGAAATTCATGGGGAGTTTTCTTTCTCCCCTAGAGGGTGCATGTAACTTGGCTTTGTGCTCCAGCTGCTTCCATTACTACCTAGATTTCTTTATTAAATTCAAAACTTGATAAAAGACTTATTAAAGAAAAAAGCTGGAAGAATGAGTATGTACTATCCAATATGCCAAGGGAAAATTCAATGCCTTCATTAAAAGTGCTTCATTTACTGCAGATTCAGATCTTCTCAGTTCTGTAAACTAAAATAAAAGCCTTTTCATGGGGTAAGAGCTCTCATGCACTCACTGGCTTTGTTGTAATGCAAAGTGCAGTGGACAGCAACACGAATTCAATGGCACCTTAACAACATGAAATTTACAGATATTTTTTGTATTCTTTACCATATCAGAAACATTTCTGCCCTGGGGATGATAACTGCAGAATTAAATACAACTTAGTGTGAAGGTGACATTGTGCCACCAATTTCAGTGCCAACTAATAAAGGCAAACATCATACAATAACTTCTGAGGCTTTTTCAAACTATCTTAAGGACAGAATATATTCTGATTTTTAAAAAATGGGCAGTTTCAGTCTATAGCTTTCTGAAGACACTAATTCAAAGCAATTCCTTTTACCAACAAATGCTTGGAAAATTAGAAATTTAGAAACAAAAGTACCTTTAGGACAGAAACACACCCAGCAGACAGCACTTATTTAGCTCACACTGACCACCAAAGCAAGGTGCCCATCACTGCAACATGCTCTGGTGTAACAGTGAACTCCTTTCACAGCCTGGTCTGTGACAGTAACAGGCTTCAGACCTTCAGCAGGAATTTTCTTGACTTGAAAGTCACAGCTGGCTAAGGACCTTTTGTCAACCAAAGACTTTTATATTTCCTATTTTCTCCCCTCAACTTCAAACTTTGTCCCACTCTAGTAATTAACACCAGCTGAATGAAAACTTCATTTTATACACAGAAAAATTCAACACATTTCAAACACTCATTTGTATCAACCCATTTCTGCTCCAGTCTGAGTAGACCCTCAACAACCAGCTGTTGGAGAACTTCTTCACATCCAATAAATTCTTCACAACTAAGACATTAAAAAGCTTGATTCCTATTCTGTCACAGCCCCATTTCATACCAACAAAGCTCCACAATGCTCTAAGGTAGCAGGTTTTCTCCAGACTCCCCTGTATTATTTAGTTCACAGCAATTTTTTCTATCCCACAAAAAATAAGTTTTAATACAACTTGGTTTTAATTAACTGGATGCTATTCCTTTGAGAACTTTTTGTGATACCTACTCTTTTATTTTGGGTTTACCAAATTTAGAGACCAAAACTGTTTCTAAGAATGCATCATGGCTAGCAGTTTGGATAAACTGTATAAACACATATTGCTGTAAAGGTTATTGCAATGAACATCTAATAAGTCAACAAACACATACATATAACAGTAGCTTTCAGAAAAATATTTGAGATGATGGCCATAAAAATCTACAATAGTTATTGATGCTCTTCAGTATTAACTCAGTTAAAACTAATTAAAATTGATAGAAAAAGGCAGAAAACTATGAAATATTGTGATATATTAGCTGCTACGTCACTTTTAATTGACTTCAGGTTTAAAATCAGCTGAGATACAGCTGAGATCACATTCCAAGCAGAGCTGCTGAACACTTTTTGATGCCACTACCATTTTTGCACTAGCTATATTTACTTAGCTGATGTGTTAAAAAAAAGATGCTTACATGAAATGTACATGAAAAATTTGTGGCCAGCAGTGAAAATAAGAAATCCAGGGCTCCTAGGGTACAAGGCATGCTGCACATACAGCACCACACAGCACTGGGCTCAGCATCTCTCCACTTCCTAGAACTGAAGACAATCAATGGCTTGTAAACTCTGAAAAGAACACTTACTGCAGTTTCCCTAAACTCTCCCTTCCTTGGGGCACTTCAAAAACAGGCTGTGAGCCAGACTGCTGCTTCCAACAACAGTGACTGCTCCTGGCTGCTCCTTGTTGGCACACTGTGGTGTAAAATAGTACAGATGGTACCTGTTGGCCACAGCCATGATGTTACCTCCTTTGGAACTACTGTGGTGCCACGTGCTGAGTACTCAGCATCACCTGAGCACATCCCTGCCCTGAAACAATGACCACAGAGCTCCCTTGAGTCAACAGGTACATTCATGTTATCTCGTTTTATTACTAAGCAAACACCCACACCCAAAACACCCTGAAAATGAGCAGCTGAGTTAAGTAGAATCATAGAGTGTTTAGGGCTGGAAGGGGCCTCCAAAGGGCATCTAGTGCAGCCCCCTGCAGGGAGCAGGGACACCCTCAACTAGCCCAGGCTGCTCAGAGCCTTGGCCAACCTCCCCTGCAATAGCTCCAGGGATGGGGCCTCAACCACCTCCCTGGGGAGCCTGTGCCACTGAGCCACCACCCTCAAGGGAAACAACTTCTTCCTGAGATCCAGTCTAAATCCCCTCTGCTCTCATTTAAACCCATTCCCCCTCGTCCTTTCACTGCAGGCCCTTGGAAACAGCCCCTCTGCAGCCTTTTTATAAGCTCCTGCCTGTGGAGCAGCTCAGGATCTGCTGAAGGCCACAGCCAATATTAGGGAAGTATCACCAGGTGAGTGGAATAAAAAATTCTGTAGGAAACTGCACTGAGTGTAAGAAATATCTGGAAGATTTTCAGCACTCAACTGGAAAATACCATGAGCAAAGTGAGCCAGCCCTGCTTTGAGCAAGAGGCTGGACTGGATGATTTCCTAAGGTACTTTCCAAACTAAATTCTTCAATGATTCTGAAAAAAATAAAAATTCATCCCAAACAAAACCACCCAAACCACAATTAATGTTGGTTCATGACCTTTTTGCTATTTAGAGCTGGCAAGTTCAGATCAGTTACCTATGAATAAAATCTATTTTAAAATGGTGCTCATATTGATAAAACCAGATTTTTTAGCAGAACATCCAGAAGGATGAGGCTTGGAGAACTATTATTTCAGAATTTTAATTGCAATGGTTTCAGGAAAAGCATCCAGTTCTAATCCCTGTATCAGAGCAATTTTTTTTTCCCTTAAAATGGTTATATTCCTTTTTTTTCTGGATTCTATCAGAACATGAAACCAATAAACAGCTAGAGTCATTATATTCCATCATGATTGTGCTCTGCTTTCTTCATTAGTCCTTTACAATGCAAATTAAATGTTGTTGTTTTATTTTTAATTCTTCCTTCCTCACCCAGTACTTCTGGAGAAAGTTAAAAATTAAGGAAATTAAAGATTATTTGCCACGACCTTAAGAAAGTAAAGGTCTATGTACTCAAACTGTCAAATCTGGATTGTCTAACTACACTGCCATGGGATTGTCCTGAAAACTTTGATAAAATGAAGTCATTTATTTTACCCTAGATAACAGCTCATGTCTATTCTGCCTGAAGACATTTCATACAACCCACTGCAGTCTCCAGTCTGCTTCTAGTGTGCTCCTGCTGACACCCAACAGGCATACAGAATAAACTGGTCATTTCCATCAGTAAAATTAAATTTCTTTCCAACTCTGTGTTGTACAATATATACCTTCCTAAAATTTGGATTGTCATGGTCCATTTATTATCTCAATTTCCCTTTTTAGATAATAGAAGAATTACTCATAGTGATCTAGCTTTTTATCAAAATATTCTGTTTGCAAGTCAATGCACAAGTTGCTGCCTTTTTCTGTGATTTTATTTAACCCTGAAAATCTAGGAAAAATATACTGGTAATTACAAGGGGAAGACTGGAACAACAATTTAGCTTCTTTATTTTCTCCACTTCTGATTTGAAATGATTTTTTACTTGCAAATTCCATTTACCTGCAACTCATTTGTCAACAACCTGTCAAGGCTTCTTCTCTGCACTGCCTCTCCTGAATAATAGACTGTGAAGCAAAAGAATGTTGGAGAAAAAATTATAAAATTCATCATGATTTTTGCTCAAACATCACGGAAGCTGGGGGAGAAAACAGAGCAATTTCCCTGCAGTGTCAAGTTGCTAAGTACCTATAATGGCTCCAATCATCTCTGTCAGTATGTGACAAACACTACCTTTCTACCCCACTGGGTGAGGTTTTTTTCTTCTCTGACAGAATGACAGCAGGTAGTAATTGTGCTACTGAAATGTCAGCCTACACAGAATATGGTTCACTAAGCTTGCTTATGAATATTAAAAAGCAAAAGTAAGAAAAGATTGTCATGTTACAGATCTCTATTTAGATGATTGCAATGTCCTTCTTAATTCTCCAATAATTTCTGAACCTGTACACAGAACCAAGAAATAAGGAGAAGCTTCCAATGTCCTTTTCTAGGGACTGTTACTGCCAAGGCACACTCTGTTCTTTTAGCAAAGCAGTTTCCTCTAGAACAATCAGAAAATGCAAACAGACATTTTCCTGACTTAGAACAACATCTGACTCCAATACAAGAGGAAAATCAACAACTGACCTTTCTCAAAAGCAATTGAATCCAGATCCATAACACTGCAGCAGCAAAAAGCAGCTTCACTGGGGGGTTAGGGGGATGGGAATGAAGGGACCTAAGCACAGTCTGTGTTCCAAACAGGGAGGCAACAGAAGCAGGACAGGAGGAAGGGAAGGGAGCAGCATCACAGATATGCTCTGTAGCTTCTTTTAAAGCAGAAAACAGAACTGTCTTTCAGACTCAGACTCTTAGGCCAGACACAGCCTTATCATAGAGCAGAAAAGCAGACAGAGCTCAATACCATGGCAACATCCACTTGCCAAGGAGGCTTCCAAGAAGAACACTGGAAACATGTTTCACAAGGCCTGTTCACTCTTCTACAGAGATGCAAATAAGCAGGAAGGCAAGAGCAGAGGGACACCCAGAGAAAGCCAACACTTGCTTTCAGCTTTAAAGAGTGCCTAGAGATGCACACTGGTTTTGTATCAACAGCTTCTCTTGGCACAAGCATCCCCAGTCAGGAAGTTATGAGCATACCTTTCAGTCGATGGCTCAGAATCTGTTCCAGAATGGCTGCAAAATTATTGAATTCAGGGGAAGTATCATCTATAGTCTCAAAACAGGAACGGTCAATCAGAGTCTTCACTGAAAACCTAGAGCAAAAGTACAGAAAAAAACAAAATTATATGGATAGCTGTTGCTTCTCTATAGCAGGGCAGTAGCTGGTATAAACCAGATGAGCAAAGCAGCAGAAACCACCTTGATTTCAAGGCCAGTCAGAGCATCACCACCATGTTCCACACTGAGAAACAGCCTGGAAATCAACTGTCATTGTTGGTCCTGGGCCAGCCTTAAGAGCAAAAAGAAATCAAAAATTCCCACACTTTCTAGGTGGAAGTGAGTTAATTATTTTCTAATTGTTTTCCTCTAAACTATTTTAATAAAGCTGCAGAAAAACAATCACTTGAAAGCATCAACACCCATTTTGCTTTGTATTCCTAAGCAGTAAGATTTTTGCTTGACAATCTGTCAATGCTCCTTTTATTCCCAAAATCCATGCCCAAGAATTAAAAGTATAAACTTTATCCTATTATGAGAACACTGTAATCTCATTTTAATGCAACAATAATCCAAATACATTATAAAACAATGAAATTTCATGCACTGTTAACTCTGCATTAACTTGGACTGCCTGATCTCCCTGTGAATGAGGGTAATCCCCATTCAGCACCATATTACTTCATTATAATGCCAGAAAAGCCATCCATTCCAATGATCTAACATTGAAATTGGAAAGCTGAATCAAGAGAGAGTAAAAAGCAGAGAAGATGTAGCTAATCAGTTATCTGTGTTTAGTGGAACACTAAACAATTTCATTCTTATTCAGAAGTTTAAAGCTCAACAAAGACAAAAATGTATTTTTCTCATCTTCATCACTTCACTCAAAACCATTAATTTTCCTTTCTGCTTCTTGTTCTTCATTTTCCAGTTTCAAGGCAAATGTCCTCTGGCCTGAACTTTGAAAGCCACACTTATTTTGAGGCATTAGTTGTGTTTTTACAGTGATCCTAGAATGAAGGAAGCCAAGCTGGAGCCTGAGGCAGCAGTTCTCACAGCATTCAGACTCCTCAAGGACCAGCTCAGGAAGCCCTCACCCTGCTGCTCATCCCACACCCTGTGCCTGAGCACACTGCTCCTCCAGTTCTACATTTTGTGAGGCTTACTATGAAATAATGTAGATTTTCAGCCTTTGAGTGGAGGGCTGGAGTGACTGTTAATGTGCAAGTGATAATAACTGCAAAGAGCTCTACAACGAGCTGCAGACAGCATCCCAGACAGACATGGGCAGTAGTGAGACCCCTTGAAGCAGCAGCACTCTCCTAATGCTCTGTGCTGTAGGGCTCAGCACAGCCTCCTGCTGCTCATTTACTACATTAATTATTCTTAAACTGCACTGACACACGTGGTTCATGAGTTTCAGCTCAATCATGTTATGCTAAGTAAACTTGTGAACAAAGACTCCCCATCCTACCTTTCCTGCAGGCTGCTATTGTAGTGTTTTTGGCAGGACAGGGATTAGGATTGAGGAGGGTGGGGGAGGAAGCTGCTTCTGCAGTGCCAAGTTATGACTCAGTTTTCAACTCCTCCACATTTTTAACCAATTTTGAGTAAGAAAAATGCATGCCCACCAGTACATTTCTACCCAGTCAGTATCACTGCTATTGACTAATGGCAGTAATTGTTTCCCTGAAGCTGTATCAGAGCTGTGAAATGATCTGTCAGAAGCCCTTGCAGGCAGCAATGCCATGACTAAGTCACTATCAGCTGGAACAGGACTCAGCCCACACAGTGCAGGGCTGGGAAAGAGAAGGTGCAGCAAGTGTACAACTTGAGTATATGCACAAGAAACATAGTTATCAGTGTAATGTACTGAAATCTTACAGCAGAGGCATGATCATGGCATAGAATCAGAGAATCACAGAATAATTTGGTTGAAAGAGACCTTTGAGATCATGGAGTCCAACTGTTCCCCCTGCACTGCCAGGGTCCCTAAACCATGTCCCCCAGCACCACAGCCACACGGGTTTGAAACACCTCCAGGGATGGGGACTGCACCACCTCCCTGGGCAGCCCATTCCAATGCCCAACCACCCTCTCTGGAAAGACATTTTTCCTGATATCCAACCTAAATTTCCCTTGGAGCAACTTGCAGCCATTGCCCCTCGTCCTGGCATTGCTAACTTGGGAGAAGAGGTCGATCCCCAGCTCCCTACAACCTCCCTTCAGGTAGCTGTAGAGAGCAATAAGGTCCCCCCTGAGCCTCCTCTTCTCCAGACTAAACAATCCCAGCTCCCTCAGCCTCTCCTCAGAGGAGAAACTCTCCAGACCCTATGTCAACTTTGGCTGAAATTGGCTTTTTAAGGAGAACATCACAGACCAGGAAGATAACAGTACTGTCAGGCAAAATGTAATTTTCAGTAATATTTTGGGGGGGAATTAAAATAACTTCTTCTGTATTGTTTGTTTGTTTTCCTCTTTTCCCCAGTAGTAGAAAGAGGTAAACATGTCTCTAAGGTAAAAGTCACAAACACATTTTTGCACGTTAGATATTCACAGTTCCCTGTGCTTACCATTAGAACTGAAAAAAAGATTTAAGGTAAGTAGAAGTGATGCCTCTGTAAAAAAAGTTCCACTGTAAGTGATGGGTATTTATTCAGTCATGAAAGATATGCCCATGTGTTGCTTCCAGAGTACAGCCCCCTGGAAAGGAATCCCATGCACAGTGATGTGGAAGCACCTGGGAACTGAAAGTCAGGACAGATCAGGTCTGAAGTAATAAGAGCTATGTGGAAAAAAAATATGCTAGAAGGTAGAGTTAGAGCAGTTAGAGCAGTTGGAGCAGCTTTCCTGGTTTTCTTTGTGGCTTCTGACTTCATCACCTCCCCAGAGCTGCTGCAGCAGCATCAGTCCCTGCAGCAGCCACTCAACACTGCAGCCCTCTGCCTGCTTCACAGGGCACAGAAATGGCAAGGACAGGGCGTAACAAGAAAAGGGGCTTGAAAACAACATTTCTGAGGGTAACTTTTGGATGGAGTGTAGGAGTAGAGGAGCAACACAGCTCCAATAGCTGCTGCTTCAATGTAAAAATGAATGCCATTTATCCATGTCCTGTTGTGCCACTGCTACAGGAGGCTTCCTTTGGTGCTTGGGGTTATTTTGTGTTGGGGTTTGTTGTTGTTGTGGAGTTTGAGGTAAGTTCCTTCACTGTTAAGCATGATACACAAGAAGGTCTTCAAGCTTCTTCACAACTCCAAGCCAAAGCCAGACCTTTGTGAATACATCCTAGACTTGTTAAAAGAGCATCAGCCTCTAATCAGAAAGCAGACAGGCAGAAAATGTGAGTGTGAGTTTGTGACTGTTCTTTGTCAGATTCTGCTCCTCAGTTTTCACACCAATGCAAGTGTTCTGACAAACTGCTGTAGCTGAAGCTTGGGAAACAGCACTAAAATGCCATTTTCAACAACACACTCTAATAACATAGGGTAATCCAGATTATAACCTAATGTCCCTTATGATGATAACATGGGTTATGGGCTGGACATGAAATCAGATAGGTCAGCTAAAAGTCAATTCTGTGTGAATATTCTGTATTTAACCTATGACCCTCACTCCTAAAGCCTGTCTCTCCTTTTTTTTGGTGGTTCTGTATCTATATGGATTTTTGATCTGCATTGAAACAAGGTGAACAACCCCAAAATCCCAGCATCACTTAGTGGAAAATATCACATTTTAGGGAAAAAAAGGTAAGGTGAGAGGCACAGCTTAGAAGATGTATTACTTAGTAAAACAAACTAACAAAGAAAACAATAATCCTGAATTATTGCAATTTCCACATGCAGCAACATTTCAGTGGAAACAAACTGTCCTTCCCAACGCTGTAAATAAGAAATAAAAGAAACTATCCATGTCTGCATGAGGGCTCAGATATCACTGTAAGAAAAGACTAAAAACCCAAAGCCTGGTTTAACTATTAATTAAAATTCTGCTAAATGTAAGTTTTGACAAAACAGCTCATTAAATTATCACTGTTACCAGGTGGTAATTGAGAAGAATATCTTCCTAGTGCCCTCTCACCTTCACTGGGTACAAACAATATCATCCAAATGTAACTGAATCCATTAATTGCAGCTATTTTTACTAGAAATATTTCACATTCTCTTAGGGTTCTGACTGGAGACAACTATTATCTTGCTGGTTTTGATACTAATTTGGCTATTCCTTAACAAATAACACATTTTCAACAATAGAAAATGTGTAATAAATACAGTAAAGCATATAAATATTTTAAACATTTATTCTTACACCTATTTTATGTTTATTCTTCTGCCAAGTATGTGTATAATAACAACACAAATCCTATCTATATCTTTAAAGAGAGCTGTTTATATCCCATACAATTCTGTCCTTACTTGATACCACTGGTGCTTCCCCAGGCCTGCAGATTGGCAGAATCTGTATCTCTGTACCAGCACTGAAACTGAAAACTTCACTTTCTTCTATTTGATCTGCTTCAAAAAGTTTGATAAGGGTTTTTCTTGACCAATATTTTTGCTGTTGTTTCTTTTTCACAGGTACCAGCAGAGGTAAGCATAAAAACCTGGGCAAATACAGAGTAGCAATGCCATTCTGAAATCCAGAATCCCAGACTTGAAGGAATATTGAAGCAAATTCCTTTCAGCAGCTGGATTTTACACTTTATAAAACCCATTAACAATGCACAATAAAAGCAATTTTTATTTTTTTTTTAAAGGAGGACTCTGGGGTTCTAAACTGCTGCAGCATTAAGTGGTGAGGGTACAAAACTATTAGTTAGGCTAGTATATTATTAACATTTGTGAGAATTAAAATGATATTGTAGCTCATGAATCTAAGAGCTCTTTCAGATAATATTCTTTTGATAACTTAAAAATTCGGCGATTGAAACAACCTGAGTTATATATAATAAATATATATAATATTATTATATAGTATATAGTATATCATATATANTATATATTAGTATATATTATATAACATATATTTTATAACTTTATCTTATATATTATATATCTAATATATAATATCTAATCTCTTATACGGCATATGCAGGTATTTAAAAGTTTGTGATGATGTGAGGGTTCAGACCTCACACTTGGAAACGCTGCACGAACTGGACGACGGCAGCAGTGGGAACGCTTACACGCAAAGAAATACTCAGTAATTTCAGCTCGTAGAAGCTCAGCGGCGAAGATGCTAAGGAAAATAAATAAATAAATTGGAACACAGCACATCCAGCCTGTACCGCAGAGCTCCTGATCTAGATTTCGGAGATAAAAATAACCCCCGAACGCAGGCTCGGCGGGACTGCTCCTGCGGCACCGGCGAGCACACCCGGCTGGCACCTGCGCTGGAAAACACTTTGTGCTTTCCCTTCACGTCCGATATATTGCGAATCTGTCTTTTCCAAGCGGCCGAATCGCGTCAATTTCAGAGAAACCGACGCTGCAGCCAATGCCATTTGCACCGAGGCGAAAAGCTCGTTTCACGGCTGAGCCCGCGCTGCCCCGCTCCGCACACGCCCGTGGGCCGGGACTGCGGTCAGGGACCGGACAGACCTCCCCCGTCCCCTCACAGAGGCCACTTCACGCTGCAGTGCAGCAGAGCGACCCGCGGCGCTCACAGGTGCGCCCCTGCCCGCACCAACGCTGCCGAACGAGCTGAGTCAGGACGGAGGAGACCGGCCCCGCTGGCCTCGCCGGCCGCTCCGTGCCCCCGGAGGCCGAAACCCCGCCGGCCTCTCCCGCGGAGCCGCTGCCGCCCCCGCTCCCTCCCCCCCAGCGGCCGCCAGCAGCAGGGTCCGGGGGCACCTGCGCGGGCTGCGGCCGGAGCTCTCCCCTCAGGCGGCGAAGGGCGGGAGGAGGCGCTGCCCTCAGGCGGGGCCGTGAGGGCCCGGCCCGCCGCCTCACCTGCAGACCGTGATCAAGTTCCGCCTCTCCACCGCGGCGTTGCGAGACTGGACGCTCTTCCTGCGGGCGGAGACGTTGAGCCCCCCTAAGCCGAGGGCCGCCATCTCCGCTGGGGGCGGCTGCGGCCGCCGGGGCTGGCGCGGAGCCTTTGTTCCCGGCCTCCCGCTTTCCGGGATGCTGCGCTCGCCGCCGCCGCCGCGCGCGGAGGAGGAGCCCCCCGTCTTTCCCCCCGATCCTCCTCCCGCCGCCCGTCCCGCGCGGGAGGAGCTCCCCGAGGCGGGCGGCAGGTCGGGCGAGGAGGCGCCGGGGTCCCCGCAGCGGCTCGGGGTGTCCCCCCGCCCCCCGCGCCCCGCGGCCTCAGAGGGGCGCGCGCCGCTAGCGCAGGGGGCCGCGAGGCGCCGGCACCTGAGGCGGCGGGAGGGCGGCGCGGCCGCTGGGACCCTTCCCGCGCCGGGGCAGCCTCTGTGCGGAGGAGCCTCCTCTGCGGATAGACCCCTTCTGTGCGGAGGAGCCCCCCCTTCTGTGTGGAAGAACCTCCCCTTCTGTGTGGAGGAACCCCCTCTCTGTGTGGAAGAGCCCCCCCCTCTGTGGATAGACCCCCTCTGTGGAAGAGCCCCCTCTTTGTGGAGGAGCCCCCTCTGCGGACAGACCTCCTGTGCTCCCCTTCTGCCGCACGTCCCTTTCACCTTCGTGTCCCCTCGCTCGGTACAGGTCAGTCCTTAAGGATCGGCGAGCGAGTGCTACTGTGGCGGTGGCAGCGCCTTGGAATCGTGCGCTGCTGCTTGGTCTCAGTTCTCCCTTCTTAGCAAGTTGCTGACTAAGATGTGAGCACTTCCCTGACTGCAGGCAGAGAGTTAAGACATCTGTGAACCCTCACAGATTCACAGATTCACAGACGTTAGGGGTTGGAAGGGAGCTAGAAGATCATCTAGTCCAACCCCCCTGACACAGCAGGGGCACCTAGACCAAGTCACCCAGGAACAGATCCAGGGGGCTCTGGAATGTCTCCAGAGCAGGAGACTCCACAACCCCCCTGGGCAGCCCCTGCCAGGCTCTGCCACCCTCACTGGGAACAAGTTTTTCCTTCTGTTTCCCCTCAACCTCTTGTGCTCCAACTGACTCCCATTGCCTCTTGTCCTGTCACTGGATGGCACTGAGCAGAGTCTGGCTCCATCCTCCCTACACTCCCACGTTGCTGTAGGGTGTATATGACCTTTGCAGGCCATACATGTGGTGTGGATATAAAAAAGGTAAGGTTCACTCTGCAGCTAAGTGCAGACATCTGTCCCTCCTCTAACCCAAGCCATTCTTGAGCAGGCTTAGAAGATCTCTAGCCACTGGTCTTTGCTTTTGTGTGACGTTTCAAAGAGACACAGATGAAACTGAATTTGAATCACTGGAAGTTGAAATGAAGAAAACTCAGCAATAATGCAACTTGATGTTGGATGAGCAGTGTTTCTTTAATAGGCTGCTGGGCAGCACGGGGGAGATCTCCACCTGATGTGTGCCCCAGGTTTCTCACACTGTGCACTCTATAGAGCATTATCTTCTACATATTCACAGTGTGCTAACAAAGGGAGGGCCTAAATTAATCAAATCCAGGCATTTGGATGGGGCAATCCTTGCCCATGGTCAGTAAATAATGGGGATTCTTCTGGTGGTCGCAGGGGTCCTGGGGGAGGAAGGCTCCAAGTCTTCATCAGCTTGAACTTTTCCCCTGTCTCTCCCAATGCAGGCGTGATGGGAGTTGTTCTCAAAACCAGCTGGATGCAGTTGTACTTGAGAATTCTCCTCCTTCTCCCTTCTTATCAGCCCCAGGTCACTTCACACTCCCTCAAGAACACTATACCACTGAAAATGTATGGCAAAGTGTGCCAGCAAGCAAACCAGCACCAGCAGAGCACACAAGAGAGATGGTAGCCAGCTGTTTGTAAGGTCAGCAAGGCCATCACGACTGGGAGGCCCAAGCAAACCACCTATTGAAAGTTAAACACTAAGAATGCACTAAATGCAACATATTAGAAAGCATCATGTTTCCTTACCCCTCTAGGTGAAGGTTCTCAGTCCCAGAAACATCACCTTGTCCGTGACTGATTACACAATTTGAATACACAGGACTGTGTCTGAAACCCTCCAGGTGCTGGTGGCAAAACTCTGCCTGGTGGGATGATGCCTCTGGATGCAGAGAAGGTGCCATCCCTGCATGGACAGGCAGGTCAAGGCTGTGTCACCTGCACAACCCCCATGAATGCTCTGCACTCACCAGCTGAAAATGAAACTTGCTTGTGAACTGTGAACCTAGCAATCCCATACACATAAAGTTGTGACAATATAACACTTCTGAAAAGCTTAGCAGTACATTAATTGTGTTTTGTGGGGTGTGAAGGAGTAGATTTGGCTGGATAGCTGGGGAAATGTGAAGCTGTATGAATTCATTTGTATTCCTTTCTTTATGGGAGGGGGTTCCCCTTAGGTTTGAGAAAATAACTATTTGTGTCCAACAAGGGTGAATTGTGACATAACCTAATAGAAGAGCTGTACCAGAATTTATGGTGTTCTTCAATGTGTCTGTTGAAGTCTAAGCTATCCATTCCTTTTAACAAAAGATAAAAGTATCTACTTATTGACATGCAAATCCCCACTGAGCTGTGGCTTGCTCAGGTTATCACTTCTAGATATGAAGCTAGAGATGCTATCAGAGAAACTGTGTCTGGTTATTGACTGCTAATTATGTTACCTAAAGAGGAATTGTATTGACATAAGAACTTTAAACAACAGATTTCTATGGCCATGTTCTCCTATACAGTAACCTATAGGTTAGCAGGTGCAAACTGGAACATAGGCTCCATGGAAATGTAAGGAGAAACTTTTTCCTGGTGAGGGTGTGAGAGCACTGGAGAGGCTGCCCAGGGAGGTTGTGGAGTCTCCAGAGCTTTTCAAAACCCACTGGACACATTCTTGTGTGATCTAATCCAGGTGATCCTGCTCTGATTGGACTAGATGATCTTTTGAGGTCTCCTCCAACCCCCAGCATCCTGTGATTCTGTGGTATCAAATGGTAAGTGAACTGTTCTGCTTTCTCTTCATCTTTGCTTGGGTGGATTTTTCTCTCAAACACATTAAAATTCAAATTCCCTATGAGGTAGTTCATCATTCTCTTTCCCACCTCTCTCCCTCCCCTCTCCAGAAGCAGCATCAAAGAAGCAGGGGCACAAGTGAAGCTGAAGAAGGATGCATTTTCTTTTTGTGCTCTGAAAGGAAGTGTAACATGTTTTGGATGAGATAGCTCTAGTAGAACAATACTGAAACAAGCCACTGCTCTTCTCTACTTGTTCTTTCAGGTAATCAAGGGAATATCTTTTATATGGTACTTGTAGACTTTTGGAAATGAAACACTTGCCTTCAGGTTTCTTGTTCCTTCTCAGAGTCTGTTGAGACCCTTTGTCTCTGTAGCTTCTGTTAGGAGATTTGGGCAGCTTGAGTCATCTCTTGATTATCTTCACACTGTGGCTGAAGTAGATTTATTTTGTGCAGAGAGATTTCAGCTGCAAGGTCTGTTCTTGCACTTATGATAAACATACTGGATAGTCACCAACACTTTACCAAACCAACCAAACCCCCAAACAACAGGAAGACTCTTCTGCATATTTCAAAAGCAAAAGTATCTTCTCTGTTCTCTTCCTCTACCTTGTTCCAGAAATGGCAACTTTTTATTTTTATACTTGAAAGATTTAATATGAAATCAGGCATATCTGTTGGACAGCTTTAGGTTATTGGTAGGTTTTAGTTATCAAATAAATGAGTTTTCTCAGAGCTCATTGTTTTCTTTCAAATATAATCTATATTCTCTCTTCTCAAAGCAGGAACTATAGAAAAGTTCCAGATCACTTAAAAAAAATAATAATAACAATAACAACAATAATAACAATAAAAACAATAATAATAATAACAATAATAATAACAATAATAATAATAATAAATCAGCTTCTTTAGACTCAAGAAAGATCTATTAATTTGTCAGTAAATTTACTGTAGTAACTTTTGCATTTTTAATGCCTAATAAGCTAAGAGGAAATATTATTTTCTTCAACTATCTAATGGGAGGATAGAAGGAATAGTCAGGCTCTTCTAAGTAGTGAATAACAAATGGATAAAGGGCAATTGTCTTAAGATGCAACAAGGAATAGATATTATTGACAAATTATTATTTTTAATATTATTATTATTATTATTATAGATATTATTGAAAAATTCTTGACAGCAGAGATATTCAAACACTGGAATGGATGGCTCAGAGCAGCTGAACAGTGTTTGTCCTGGAGATACTCAGAACATACCTGGATGAAGATCAGTGCCCTCATCTAACTCCAACCTTGATCCTGCTTTGGGGAGGTAGAAAAATGACTTCTGTCAGTCACTTCCAGCCTAAATGCTTTTGATTTACACCTGACAGGTGCATCACAGAATTATAAGGACTTTTTATATTAAATTATAAGTATAGTTATATTAGTATAATTATATTAATATAATAATTATATATAATTATAAAGTATATATTATATCAGTGACAATGAGAAATATTAATTGGTTAAATTCTGTTTTGATTTATAGATAGAAATGTTTGTATAACAATTACTACATCCCAAAAAACAAAGGACTCAGAAGTGTTCCTCCAGATTTCCTGGCTTTCAGTCATTAAGAAGATGACCTTTAAATGCTATTTGTATAACTAAATAGCAAAAACTCCATAGGTAGGATATTCTTAATATCCAGATATATTAAGAATAATAAGATATTCTGTGATACTAAGAAGAATTAGAAGCTGTGATGTGTGCTCTCTTCAAATTTGACAGACTGATTCACTTAAATTATTTTCTGAAAGCATAAGCACATAGGAAAATAAATCTAGAAGTCAGAATTGTAATTCCATTCTCAGTGAGTTTGTGTCTAAGCACAGATTTCAACTTCAAAATTCACTTCTGAACAAATATCAATATTTACAAGGTTTAGTTCCACTTGAGCAAAGTTGCTACACAAATTGTGTGCTGATCTGGCAAAGCTGGAGTCAAGCTTCATAGCAGCCACTCACTGTGCTGGATTTTAGATTTCTTACCAAAGCAGTGCTGGTAAGACACCAATATTTTAATTATAGCTGAACAGTGCTTATACAGCATCAAGTTTTTTCTCTTTTCCTCATGCCACCCTGACAGAAAAGGTGGGGGGTGCACAAGAAGCTGAGAGGGACAGCAGCTAAGCTGGGGCTCCACAGCACAAGGCATGGCCAGGGAGAGGTTATTTGGGCTGATCCCTTTGTCTCCATGAGCAGCTGCTGTGAATGGTGGAGCCCTCTGTCCTGGCAATGACTAAGCATCTGTCTGTCAATGCACAGCAGCAAATGCATTCCTTATGCTCTTGGCTTGCAAGCACTGCTTTGCATGTCTTCAGCTGGATTCAACTGTCTTGGACTCAACCCATCCATTTTCAGTTCCCCCTTTCACTTCTCTCCCCCACTGTGCAGCAGTGAGTGCTGCGTGGGGCTCACACACAACACACTGACACCACTGTCATTGGCATGAGGAGAAAATATCTTGATATCAGGGTATCACATCAGGCTGTCTCAGGAGGAAGCCACAGCCTGGTTCTGGAGTCTGTGCTATTGATGTGATGGATTTCACTGTTGCTAACAGTTTGGAGCTCATCTCGTGGATTCAGTCAGTTGCTCAGCTTTGTATAGTGCCAGAGGCATCCATCTTGCTGTTTAGAAACTCTGTTTTGAAGGGGGTTTGGATTTCTTTTGTTATGCTTTTTTCTTGTTTTCTTGATTGGTTGGGTTTGGTTTTTTTGGAAGCATCCTCTGCATGTCTGATTTACCAACATCTTTGTACTGAAACCTTCTAGGTGCTGTTACAAACCACTTTCCTATATGAATTCTCAGAAACTGTAAATTTGTCAGGTTGTTTGTACATCTTGTACTTCAGCTTTATTGCTTATCCTTAAATCTTAAAATTAAAAACCCAGACAAACAAATAATTAAAAAACTACCACCTAACAAACAAAAAATACCAACAAAAAAACCCCCACAAACACACAAAATCCCAAAATCAAACAAAACCAGACACCAAAAAACTCCAACTCAAAGCAAAGCAAAGCACACACCACAAACCTGCACAGGATCCTTTCAAACAAAAGGCTCAAGGGTATTTCAGATGATGAAATTCCACTCACCTTCCTTTTTGCCATCCTGTCCATACTTAATTCTGTCCTCCAAGTCTTCCAAGCCCTGGGTCTGGGCACATGCACAGGGATGAGGCTGCAGTTTTGAGGTGAGCTCATTTGAAAACAATACTGCAAGGGAGCTTTTGAGAGCTATGTCTGAGCACCATAAATCAGATTACTGCTTTATGTCATTGAAAATTTACTCCATTTCTCTTTAGTATTGTTTGTGTGTATTCCAAAGTTGTTGTGTTCCTAACAGGTGTTACACTTTTCCTTTGTGAATTGAAATATTTGCATTGCCAGCTGGTGGCCTCATTTTAGCAGGTAATAGTTGATAAAAATGTAAGTTAAGGTTGTTGTGTATAATTCAAACCTTGCCAGGAACAGTATATCTTACTTAGATATACTTACAAGTTTCTTACCCCTTCCTAACCAAATCAAGAAGAGGATCTCATCTGATACCAATAGAATTCAAATTTTTTTAAACTAGAATTTCTTATTTTGCCAGGCTCCTTCCTAGTTTATTCTGCATCCTTCATTCTTATTTTCCAGATGTTTTTTTATCCTTTTGTGAAACTGAATCCCAAATCTCTGTCCCTTTTTGGAGCCCTATAATTAATATAATGAGTATGTTGCAAAATGCTTGCACGTTATTCCTGGTTTGCTGGTTTCGTGTGCTTGTGTCTGAGTTCCAGGCAAGCAAATATCCATTATCATGGATAATAATAAAAATATCATGCTTAGTATAATTCTACTCATAGAAGCCTCCTGTCTCTGCCTGTTTCCTGTCCATCATGGGATGGAAACTCACTGCAGGTAGCCCCAGGATCTTCTGTCACACTCTGCAAGACATTCTGCAAGCTGTAGCAAAATGACAACTAGATCATACACAGGAAATGGTTAAAATAACACAGGATTCTTCTACCAGTACTTCACTGTCCTCTAAAAATGTCATAGCAGAATCAGGGTTTCTGCATCCTTTCCTGATCTTAGTGGCTTTTGATTCTCTAAAGTAATGTCTCCTTTCACTGCTTCAGGCCTATTAATTAATTATTTTTTTCCCTAGCTTTATTTGTTTTGACTCCTTAACGTTTTTGTTATAAAAATTCCAAATTAGCAAAAAAAATAAAAATAAAAAATTCCAATTATTCCCATCCAGTTTGCTGGTGGTGTAATTCTGGTGATGTGAACTCCAAATTAGATGAGGAACATCACAATTATTTTTCTAGACAGCCCAGTTTTCTGGCAATTTCTACTGGAGCAGAGGCAGGGAAATATAATGTGCATCAGTATCTGGTGTCATAGATCCTAGAGTCATTAACTGCTAATTGGCTCCATACACAAGTACTTACTGCTCTTGCAGAAGCAATATTCTGTTTCCACTGTGGGCTCTTCCTCAGCCTGCATCCCACAGGAGAGTGGCCAAACCCCCATTGCTGTAGTGCCTCTGCAAAGCTGCTAATGCACTGTCTGTACTGCTGCTGTCTTCTGTGCAGTGCCTGATGCATCTCTTCAGGCAGCAGCAGGGCAGGTTGTGCATGTGCTCTTGACAAGCAGCTCCTCTATAGGATCCTCACCTTCATTTCTCCTAAAATCACAGCTCTATCCCCCTTCCAAACTTGAAACTGTGCCCATTCTACACCCTGACACTCCTAGAACTTGAGTATTGCTCACATAATTTACTATACTGTTAGAAATTAACAATGCCAGTACCACTTTATAGCTGCATTACTTTTCTTTCTATAAAACTAATTATTTATGCTACTGATATGTAAATTTTGGTTCCCAAATGACATTGTTCAATCTCAGATAAATAATATTGAAAAGTGTATTATATATATTTGCTTAGTTCATTTTTAATGTTGCATATAATATGCTCTAATTTTGATCATTTGTAGAAACTCTTTGAAGTTTCTACCTCAAAATTCCACTTGTAACTTCTACTGAACCCTCTTGGTGTATTCTACTCAGTCCCAGGGAATCCATTTCTGGGCCAGTGTTACAAATGTCAGTTTAATAAAAGGGGATGTCTGTTTTACCCTGGAAAAGTCAAGTAAATGCTTCACAGCAATATGCACTTCATTCATTTGCTGTCACTTACAGCATCTTGCATTCCCAACACTGAGAATTGCCTTTCAAAGGCAAACTGCCTTTGCTTTAAAAAGTTAAGCAGCAGCAACAACAAAACTCTGTGAGATAAACACGTTTGACCTTTTTGCTTGGCTTGGTTTTGGTTTTGATTTTGTTTCAGTTTCTCCATCTCTTCTGTCTTTCCTACTTGGTTTAACCATTTCTAGTGTTTTCCACTCATTTCAGTTATTGTTGTTCATGTTCCATCACAACTGTTGTACATCACTGATTTTTAGCCAAGTAAGCTGAAATAAAATATCCAAGTTAAATTTGTGTGCTGCTTCAAGCCCCCATAATACATTCCCTTAAAATCAGAGACATTCATTAAAATCATAAGATAATTTTTGGCAGATGCTGCTGTTTAGTCTTCACATGTCTCCCATAACTGTAAATTCGTGCAGATAGGTATCCAATGTTTTCATCATCTTTGGTACAGAAGAGCTTTCTGTTGCCACAGGAGGTAGGTTCTATTTCCAGTAAAAAGCAGGGTACTTGCTGCTCACTTGTAACACAAACAAATATTCACAATTTTGAGCCTAAAATAATTGTTAATATACAATTCTTAAAACTAAAACCATACAAACTTCACTCAGACAAAGCCTAATAATTAATGTATGCTGCTTCTTTTAATAGCCTTTCCACTGGCAATCATTCTGGTGAGAGAGACTTCCTATCTGCCTTACTCACTGCTAAATTTTAATAGCCACAGCTATAAAATAGCATTCTTGCTTTTTTGTCAACATATTTACCTTCCCATAGTTAAAACTGAAACTGTAACTTATTTAGGCATTTTTCTATTCTGGAATTATACTTGATATGCATTAGATAGTACTTTATTTCTCATTGGAGCTTGTCCATCCCCTTTACAGTTTAGATTGCAACCTTGCATGGAAAATACAGATGACTTTCCATCCCCCTTGCCATTCTGCAGAGAACTAATTTCTTGTTTATCCATTCTTTGAGTGTTCCTTCCCAGCTGAGTTGCTGTACCAACATTAATGTCTCTCCAGTGTTTAGACAGGGTCTGCATGCATTCTTCAGTTCAAGTGGCAGGCAGTCTTTTTTTCTCCAGCTCTTCATCATGTGAACTTGTGAGAAGCTGTCGTGGCTCACAGGTCATTAAAATGACTAGTTGATGTGAAATCCCAAACTTCTCTGTAATTTTTCACTGTTTTGCTTACTGCTATTTTTATAGTCCTATTGGATCATTTAAGTTACCTTGAACTGAGAGTTCTCAGCACCGTGGAACCTTTCTTTTCATCCCAGGCCTTCACATAATTCATTGATGTTTTGCTCTGGAAAATATGTTCCTTGCTCTAAATAAATTTATTGGTTGAAATCACATCTGAAAAAATACAACATTAAATGTCTGCACTGTGGTAGGCTTGTCTGTGCTTTTCTTGATTGCATCTACAACCCTAATATGAATTCTCTGATGTTTTAATGTTATTTTTCTCTCATTGGGGGCACTCACCACAGCACAAATTAAACAATATGTACCCATTTGTCTTCACATTTGGCCACCTCCATGTCTTTTGCTACTCCCTTTTGCATGTGTGCAACCCCTGCATGATCTTGTTCATGCACCTAACTGAAGCAAATCTCCTTGGAGTGTACATAGTGCTCTCTAGCTGCAAGTGTGTGGTGTCTGGCCACACTGCACTCTCTGTTTCACCTGCTTCTCATTAATTGTCCCTCATTTCCATGTCATAAAGTGTCTGGGTCTTTGATACTTTGCTTTGTATGTTTTTCCTTGTTTTGTTTCTTCAAATGTTAAGCCTAGTAGGACCACCACAACCTGGCAAGACCATCTGCCTGACTATTCCAATACTGCTGCTTCTGTCTTTTTCCCTTTGGTCTGCTTTTACATGACCTGCATTTCACATTTTATTGTTATTGTCTCATTAAAGAGGTTTTAGTTTTCAATCCCAGTCTGTAAGTCTCTCTCTTGTTTTCTTCCCCTGGGGGGAGGGAGCAGGCTTCATAGAGACTGTCTGTCTCTGAGCTAGTAGCCAGCCCAGCCCTAACCCTTGCCATCAGAGGTTATCTTGATTACACATTGGGAGCCAAAGAGTTAAGGGCTGATGTATCCGGCTATGTACAAAGCCAGGTCATTTCCTTCAGCTGCTTTTTACCATTATTAGTAGAGCATTTAGCTCAGCTGCCTGTGCAGACCAAAAGCAGGCAGCTCTTCTTTTTCACAGAGCTTGCAGCCTCTCTAACTGAGGATTTTCCACCCTTTTGATGAAACCTGGAGCCATCTGTGAAGCACGCTGAGCATCCTGTGGCACCAAGGCAGCAACTGAGCTTCTATCTGGTGAGACATCAAACAGTAAAGGGCACTTATGTTCTGTTACAGTGGTTAGAAGTCATATAGAGCTAGTGATAAAATCTTCTGCAGAAAGTCTTAGTTTATATAGCCAGTAACCACCCAGCTAAGCTGAGGTTTGATATACATCATGTTTGCATGTTTGCACTCAGCGTGTGCTTTAGTGGAGTACATGTGATATGGGCTGCTAAAAAACAGCCTCTAGGGATGCAGTCCCAACACTCACTGCTTCTTCCAGTGCTAAACCTGTTGTTCAAAATGGAATATAGCTCTTTCCTGATGATCTTAAAACTTTTAAGGCAGAGGCTGTAACTTGCATCTTCTTTCTGTGTTCTTGAAATGTCCTAAGGTCTAGATTGGCAGTGGCCAGCTGAACATAAACTGCTTACAAGAATCTGAACATCTGATGGCCAAGTTTGTGCTAGTGCAGGTTGGATTCTTTCTGTTCTTTTTCCTCTTGTTTGTGAGATTTTTTCACTAATGTGATTTCTGCAAATGTAAGGATATCCTCACAAAAAGATAAGAAATTCCAAAAATGGAATACAATTATTGCTATGAGGGCACAGGCTCATTTAGTCATTTCTACTCTTTGATCCCAGAATCACCTACTCCTTCTGACTTCTTCAGAATATTTCATTTCAGATGGTACTGAGTTTTGTCAGGATTAGCTTTAAAGCCAATGTTTTGAGTAATGCTGATTACTTCTTGTATATATTCCTGGACTTTCATTTTCCCATGCACCAGTGCATCATCCATCTATGATAGGACAAAACACATTTTGATGGGAATTTAATCCACAATTAATTAATTTGATCTGAAAGTCTTCAGGTACATGGATAAACCAATACTGCTTCAACTCACAGGTACATGTTTGTTTTTACCAGCCTTGCTCTGCTGTTGAAATTGAAAAATAAAGCTTTGTGGCTAAGGCAATAACAAAAAAGCCCCAGTGAGGTATTGTGCTTAGACCTACAGGAATTTCAGGTATATTTCTACCACAAACAACCTGAGAGGTGGCTACTTGAAGTATTTAATATATGTTTTTAGGTTTTTTTCTTTGCTTTTAACCCTTAAAAAAAAAAAAGCATGAGAAAACCATAGGTCTCTGTACTAGGACCTCTCCAGTAAACTTGTTGAAGGTGAGCCGAGTCCTTCCTCTGCTTCTTGTGAGTGGTGATATTTTGTTTGGGAAAGAGGATCTGGACCTTCAATTAATACACAACTCCTGTTTGTGTACATTTTAACTTAGAGACACACAAAACTTGAGGAAATTCTGTTACCCAAATATCCACTGTTTTTACTTCCTCCGGATTCTCAGTAACAAAGCATCAATGGCTTGCAGGATTCACTCCACCCTCACCCCCCACTGCTCAGCTCCAATTCTGAAAACATCCTCAGCAAAACCTGCAGCTAATCCATTTTATTTCATCAAGGCTGTGCCAATGATTTCCTGTTGTTTATAAGAGGGATCCTCCCAGTCCTATACTCAGAAGGAACTCCTGAACTTGACGACGAGTTAACTCCAGGCAGAGATCTTCATACAGGTGTTAAATATATTCTCATGTAGACTTTATATATATATATATATATATATATATATATATATAAAATCATTACAAGTTTTATAATTTTTCCACTTTTTGAGTTCCAGATGGAACAAATATTCACTGAAATGTGTTTATTGAGGCTACAATGGCAATTAATATGATGGCACTGGTGTGAGTGAATGTTCTTTCCCTGACCACCCAGTACTAATGTTGTGATTGGTTATATTGTCATTTTACCACCAGACCAGGGTCAGGCAGACAGCACTGTCCCTATCTTTGTTACTGAAAGGAAGAGCTGATGCCTGAGGGAGCTCTTCACTGAGAAGGACTTATTATGTTCTGTAATTTTTATTCCTCCTTATTATCTTTTTCTCACTAGATTGACAAAACAAGCCAGCAAGGAATTTGTGGATTCTATCCCTTTTTCTCATATCTTTGCTGCTTTTTTTCACATTTTCTCATGCTGCTTTCCTGCAGTCCCTAGTGTACCTATTCCCTGAAGGGAGTTTTTATCATGTTCTTCAAGAGTATTTTGCAGTTACCACCACGTTCTACACAAAGACCTAAACCCACACTGAGCACTGTTTTTCCTCTTCCTTTTGGTCTTCATTTTGAAATGGAGACTCTGGGTCCTTTATGACCATATTTCTGAAAATTGCAGTGTGTGCAGATCTTTTGTCACATCCATATCTGAGATTCCATTGCATTCCTTGGTATCTTCATTATCTTCCTCATCTGATGAAGATGAATTTGCAGCTCCTCCCATTGTATTTCTGCTTGATTCACAGGTCCCAGAATTGCTCTTGCTGACATCACCCTTGTACCACTGCTACTTCAAGGGCACTCTGGTTTTATTATCCCAAACAGATACTTCTCCAGCTACCAAGCCTAACAAATTTTTCCAGGATTCATATGATGTTACACTGTTCTATTTTACACTATTACACTTCTAGGTGGAATAGCCAGCTAGACAAATCTTTCAGTGCTCAGATAACTGTTATGAGATATTGAAATTTCTTACAGGAGATTCTTCCTGCAGTGCAGCTGGTAATGATACTACACTTTGAGGTGGTGTTTTAAAGGTTTTGCAATCTTTACTAGTGAAGAAAGTTAATCCTCAAGGCCTGTAAGTTTAATTTTACAAGTTTCTGTACTCAGCAGCAGGAGTAACCAGGGCTGTGAGTTCTGTTTGTACTCCTTTTTTTGTTTGTAACTGCATAACTGGATCATAAAAGCCTATTTTGCTTTCACATTAACATGGATTTCCAGTGTATTTGTGGACTGAGTTTCCCATATATCCCTGTTTAATTCTGCACAGAGAAATGTTAACATATGCACTATGTATAGTCAACTGTAGTGTCCTGGGCAACAGCTACTGAAGTAAAAGAGCCCTCTGGGTGTGCAGACATCCACATGTAACATGCAGCTTTCAGGATCAATCTTCAGGTTAGTAAATGGTTGACTATAAAAACTATAACGTAAATCTTATTTGCTTTCTTCTGTTTCCTCTCAGAGTTTAACATTAATGTGTGAGTCATCTGATACGGCATTGCAATCAATTCCTTATCTGCATCCATGTGATCTCTTGGGAGATCACTTTACTTAGTTTACCATGATCAAAATAGCCACTGCTGTTCACATTGTGTGAGCACAAAGGGTGTTTTGATCTCTGCCATAGTGCTGGCACATAAAAACAAACAGGATTCTTGGGGTTGGAATGTTTATGGAGAACAACTTACTCCAAGATTCCATAGTAAGTATTATTCTGCTTGCCTGGCTTCACCCTCTTGTGAACCACAGGAACTCACCAGTGCAGATGCAGATTTTACTGGAACAAGGGGAACTCTGTGAAAAATTAAGTGAAATCACTCAATCTGATCCCAGCATATGAAAGCACCATAAATGCACTCCTGATGCCATAGTTTTATCTTCTTTTTTACTCCTCACAGACACAGTTCTCTTTCCCTGAGACACCTGCTGCTCTCAAAGAGCTCAGCTTACTTCAATATCAATGTAGGTGGAATTCCAGTAGGAAAGTAGGCAACAACACTGTCCTGTGAATTGACCCACCACACCACTATTCCAAAAGAGCATTTGTCACAGAGATATTTGCAGCAAGATGAAGTAGCACATGTCAAATCACTTTTGTTCTTGTAAAAGTACTGTTTCACACACACACTCAATCTGGACCATCCAACTGGTGTGTGAAATCTTTCCTGCTCTGTCACAAGCAGCAATAGGCATCTTCCTTTGCTAATGTGTTCCATAAATAACCTAGGAAGAGATCTTGTTCTCCTCCCTCACAGGCACTAACACCATGGAATCAGTTTTGATTGCAGGACTTGGCCACGTTCTGGTCACATCTGCTTGGAACAGCCAATTCCATTGACCTCTTCAGGACCCAGTTGCAGAAATCACCAATCTTCTTTAGCTTGTGGGATAACTTAGCAATATATCACACAATCACAGATACTAGGGGTTGGAGGGGACCTAGAAGATCATCTAGTCCAACCCTCCTGCCAGAGCAGGATCACCTAGACCTAGATATATATGTCCCCATGGAAAATGCTATGTTTTCTGCAAATGGCCCATGATACAGAACCACTGCCAGATCATTTCCTCTGGTAGTTAAAGGCTTTGTTTGCATGCCAAGTACCACAGGCACTCACCAGGGGTGGCTTAAAATAGATTCATTTTCTAAATTCAATTCTGCTTCTTAGTGTTTGTACAAGGAATCCCACAGGATGCTCCCATCAAGAAATCCCTGTAGAATTTAATAAGCATGCCTTGCTCTCAGGGGGAACCTGTGGAGCCTTAGACCTTAGGATGTCTAATTTCTTCTGGAGCAGTATTTCCAGATGCACACACTGCATACAAGGGATAGAAGCCTTCTCTTTCAGTAGGTGTCCAGTGAAGTGCTCCAAAGTTGCTTCCTTGAACATTGTTCCATCCTAATAAAATCACTTGCTTTCAGACTATGGGCACACAGAAAACAAGGCTGCTCTGAGCAGGATGAACCATTACTAATGGTTTGTTGCTGACTATAGAAAGAAATAAAGGGATTGCATTTAGTGTCGTGACCCTCACGTGGAGTCCCGTGTGGTTTGTGTGCAAGCAGAATGTAAACTGCACAGGGGCAGTGACTCAGGCCTGAGTCAGAAAGGAGGAAGTTTAGAGTGCAAAGGATGAGGAAACTGGAATATAAACAGATTTCTGTGTTCCTTCAGCTAGCTCTGCTGCTGCTGGAGCACTGTCCTAAGCCTCGAGGCTCCCTGTGAACATTGATTTTTTTTTGTAGAACCATCTCCCAGTTCTTCTGGTTCCAACCCATAGTCTTCATCTACCATTCTCCCATCAGACAAGAACTCAGGTTGTGGTTCACAGTCCACCCAGGAAAGAGGAGGAAGCCTTGGGGAAGCCCCCTAAGGCTGATGAGTTAGATGCCTTTGTATTGGTTCTTTCTGCTGTTTATTGGGCAGGAAGGTCTCTGATTATTATTATTATATTATATATTATATTACTCTGAATTTGGCCATATTTAGTGCTTCTTACAATTCACTGATCATGTTACTATTTAATGTGGTATGTCACTTTTATACAAAATTTATTAGANATTATATTAAGCACTAAAATACTTTACCCTGTGGTGGCTGCTTAATAAACATGTGAAGTAGTTGCTGTGAAGATAAAACAATATTCTTTTTTTAGTTTTTCTAGGATTATTCAGACTTTTACATAGCAGAGCTGCCAATAAGAGTGTTTTACTGACTTGTAAATACAAATTTTCTATCAGTTGAAAAGTGTGAAATGCACAGGGCAAGGCAGCTCAGCTCTGTGCCTGGCATCTGGCATCGTGCTGTGCAGATGTTTGGCCACTGAGGAGGCAACTTGCATTGTGCTCACCAGTGACTTGAGAACCTGGAGCTTGTAGAAGAGCTGATCTGGGTGATAGTGTGTGAAAACATCTATCAGCAGTCCTGAAGACTAGGGACCAGAACAAAAACTTTTTCCAGATCAAGTAGTCACACTCCATTATTTTTTTCTATAAGAAATAAAACATATTATTCTAACAGAAGGAAAATTCCTTCATTCCTAAGAAATATTATAGTATTTACGTATATTTATTAGCAGCTGATTAACACTTTGTAAAAACATACCCTGTACCCAGCATCTGGAAGCAGACAATGGAAATGATAACCTAGTAAATAACAAGTCCACAGGGAGACTTGTAGTGAATAAACTTAGATACATGGATCTTGCTTGGGATGCTTGTACCTGGAAGTCTTGGGAAAGAGCAGGAACTCTGATTGGCCATGGGATGGGACTTCAGGAAATGAATTTGTGGACATTAAGATTAATGAACCCTAATGGAATGAGGGAAATTGGTAGTTAAGAAGAAGAGAAATGAATGAGACAGTAGAGAATCTAGTCTCTAGTATACTCCAGTATACTCTAGTATACAGTCATTTGTTTTACAGTAAATATCAAAAGGGGATAAAGCAATTTGACTGTGGTCGAAGACTGACATGCAGAGCATGGGCTTCATGCTGTAACCAATCTCTTATGAGATTGAATGAGTGATTATTTTTATTCATTTCACTACTGTAACAAAACTATAAAAATTATATATAATAAATTACTATGTA
>VYZU01085097.1:0-21520 GCA_013401355.1 Ceyx cyanopectus
CTTTCCTTCTTTAATCCTCCATTTACTGCAACTATCATATGAACTGTATATTTGTGTGTTTTGGGTTTTCTTCCTAGAGCTGCTAAAGTTGCTATGGTTTCAAAACAGTTAGGATGCTTCATCCTTTAAATTTATGGAATCTCAATCCCTGCTCCTTGTTTGGTGCAGTGTAAAGGTTGTTAAGTGCTTTGCAGAACAATTAAGTGTCACAGAAATAACTAATAATGACAAGCAAAAGATAAGCAAAAAAGAATATACTTGCATTCCAGCAAAATACTCTGTAGAAACTTCATATTTAACTAGTATTAGTCTTCATCATAGTTGTGATGCCATTAGTGATATACATAATTAAATTCATAGTTAAGTGATACTGGAGACTGAATCACAAACATCAGCAAGTGCTGAAAATGATATAACATAAATAGTAAAATGCTTCAGCAAGTGTTTAACTTCAGTTACAATTTCCTTACACCTTATAGTTTCTGTCTAATTTGGATCATTTGCTTATTATAAAAGCTCTGGTAGGTGTCTATTGTAAACCAAGCAGTCATGGCAGGATGCTTCTGTCAGATGTATTTGTATTTAATATATGAAGCGAGGGAAGGGGTGGATGGAAGAAGTGACCAGTGATGAGATAAATTTGTATAGCTACTGAGTATAAAAAAAAACTCAGAAAAACTAACAATCCCTGTTTCTAAAACATGCAGACAATTCTTTGAAACAAAACGTATCACATCTAAAAGCTGTAACCCCAATTTGCACCTCCTAAAGACTAGTGAAGACGAATTAACATCTGGACATCATGCTGGTGAGTCATGAGGGACCAGAGATCATGACCAGATTAGGTTCATCATGTTGCTGATGTCTTATAGAGGACTGGACCCTTATTAACATTTATAACTGAAATTCAATAGCGAAATTATTGAAAGCTGAAAGAATCTGAACAAAATCTAGGAGAGCAAACATATAGGAAAACCACAATGAAAATCCATATTTTATAGCAAACAGCATAATTAAAAAGCGAGGGTAATGTGGACTAAAATCCTGCCCCTGTCTAATAGAAAAATCAAAGACAGAAATACTAAAAAAACACAAATATATACTTAGAGAAAAACCCCAGCAAGTAATTGAAAAGATTATTTTGTAGTTACTGTGATAAATGAAAACACTAAGAAAAAAATATGACAGGTCTAAAAGCAAACAGGGGAAATTTGGACTGCATTTAAGGAGGAAATCAGCAGATCAACACTAAATTTTCTACAGAAGGAAGAAACCTAAAATCACTCAAGTCCCCACAGAAACAAACTGGTGCTACCAATCAAGTCATTAGGCAGAAAAAAAACCCAACTAAATATCTTAAAAAATCATGGCTTTATGATACTATGTCACATTTGGGACATAAATATTTATTATCTTGCAGCTCCTATTCCTTCAACACNAATTACACAGAACTTCCTGTAAATCAGTAAGTTTTTAACTTGACTTCAGACCCAAGAAAATTAATGAACAAGCTGATACTGGATTCTCTTAATTAAGAAACAGGAATAGAAATAGGGCTTTATTTGATATTTGTTTTAGTATAGAAATGTGACTAGAGTACTCAAGAGAGCTACAAGTGTGTTGGACAAAGAAATTGTGATGACATGAACTCTTTAGAGTTTCTTTTTAGAAAATCAAGCATATACCATAACAATATCGTACATGTCAAATGGATTAAGAACTCGCTAACTGACACTTTGACACTTGGGCATAATTCTCTGGAAGGGAATTTAACAGTCTCTGCATGGATCAAATGTAGACACAGAAGAACAGGGCTGCTCCAGTGCCCAAAGGGGTTTACATTTTCTCTCATCACATTTAATATTTTGATCCAACGAGTAAATATATAATCACTACAGCAAAATAGTACATCTAGGGAGGAAATGGGCAGTCACAAAAAGTAACCTGACACACCTGGTAAGCTGGGCCAAATGCATTTTAACACAGTATGTAACTGCCTCTAGCAGGCTGAAGCTTCTTATTTTAATGCATTACAGAGCTGCTAAGGCACAGATGCATCCCAAAGAACCACTGGAATCAGAAACATGATGTGCAAGAGGACAAGAGTAATATTGCTGTGTTGAAGCCATTGGTGAGAAAGGTACTGGAGAACTGTAGTAAGCTCCAGTGAGAAAAGAAAAAAGTCCTTTAAAAGTTCCTGAGAAGTAGAAGAGGTGTGGAAAAGAGCTTCTAGAACAGTGTGACAGACTGAAAAAGTTTGACTTTAAGTCATCTGAAACAAAACCAAGCAAACAGTGAGAGAGGTTGTTTGATTTCACTAAATGATTCTTCATAATAGGCATAAGAAGCTGAATTGAAACAAGAAATAAAGCAACTTATAAGTAATGAAGTTACTTTTTTTACTGAAAAAAAAAAATAATCTCTGGAAAACAGTAGATTTTTTCATTATTCTGAATTCACATTTGTTTTTTCGTGGAATCATAGAAACATTTGCCAGCTTAACTCCAGAGTCTGCTGGGTGAAAAAGGCCTATTTTGTACACACAAATGACTCTCTTAGTTTTCTAAACACCTGAAATTATAAAACAAACTAAAATGTAATGTATGTTTTCTGGGTATGCTATGTGCACCCGATGACAAAATGCAACACAATGTTTTAGAGCTAACAAGTAGTTTCTCCAAAAGCTAACACTGGGGATTTTCTATTTGTTTTATAGATTTTTCTGGAAGAAATCAAATACAGAGGAAAGAGTATTGATGTCAGTCTTTGGAAATCAGGATGTTGAGGCTGATTTGCTGTACTCCTTGCTGAATTCCTGTATTCACTTCATATAGGAAAGAGGGGTTTTTCCCATAGATTTCAGAGTAACAATCATGTTATCATATGCTTAATTCTCTGAGCTCATAAAACACCTTGAAAACCTAGCAAACTTGCTTACTTTTCTCTAAACTCTTTCTGGAGCTTTGGTTATGGGACGGGGCAGACAGGGTGGGTGTCTTGACTGTTCCTGAATGCGCTGATATATCATTTAATTGCATGTTTTGCTTCCTCTTATTCATACCATAAATGCTAACAGCTCAGGAGCTGATTAGCACTTTCCCTTCTCAGTGAACACATCCTCTTCACTCTAAGCCCCCAGTAATTACCTGTTGTTTAGCCTTTCTTGTCCTCCTTGAAAGCCCCCGCATCACCCTCCTAATGTCCTCTGAAGTTGAATGCATTGCAGGATTTTATTGCTACAGTTTTGTGGGAAAAAACAAGAACTGAACAGTTGCTGAATATAAAGGCAAGCAGCATACTCTTTAAAGCTTAGAGTAACTCAAAAGCCTGGAGAGAGAATAAATTTAAATCTTCAGCAGCCTTCAGGCATCACAGGCTCCTAATGTGGTTCCTAGGCCTTTATGCTGCCTCGTACAAAACGTGCTGTGTGTTTCTGGAAAGAAAGATGACTCTTTCCAGTTGTACATCTGCTTGGTCTCTGCAGAGAAACCTAAGAGAATTTGCCCATGGGGTTGGATTCTAGGGGATGTCCCATATGATTGCACCCTGGCTGACCCTGATACTGACTTTACAGCCCTAACAAATAAAGTGATTGTTGTACTGGGCGAAGGAGATGGGAAGGGAAAGTTCAAGAAGGACTTTGAGAAGATGAAAGTTTATACCAGCAGCTCATATGCACTTCTTCTGAGATAGTCAATTACAATCAGTTATTAATTCAATTTTTTGGTAACTCGGATACCTGTTTTCTCAGAACTGTTATCAGTTCATTTTACATAGACCAGGATGCCTTCCTGGTCTCATTTATTCCATGAGCAAAGCCCTGCTTTAGACCAATGGTTGAACCTTTTTATTTTGCTAATTAGTTAATTTAAAATCACACCTTATTTGATACTACAATAAAATAAAATTGTCTATAGAGTAATAGCAATAATAGTTCATAATCAAATAATAATTATGAAATAGTAATTCATCATCATTATCATAATATGTGCAAAAATTTGGAAAGACCTGTCATTGATTCTCTTATAAGTTTATCCAAAATGGGAACCTTTCATCCCAGTGGCTTCTATATTATCATGTAGAGAAAATGTCATATAGTGACTTTGTTATCATTTTTGCATGCTATTAGCATTAATTCTTGATATAAACCCAACTAAACAAAGAGGTGAAATAAAAAAGTTCTTAGCCCTGGGTTTTAACTGAAAATGGAAATTTGCAGTAAAATTCAGCACCATCACTTCTCACAGTGATTCCATGCCACCTGAGAAAATAAATACCAGGCTGCCTCACATTTTCTTACCAAAAATTACTTAAAAATAACTTAAGCAATCACCTTTTGGTATCTGAAGGGTTAATCAAACCTTAGCTGATCTGGGGGAGTTCTTCCCTGCAGGTCCTCAGAGACAATTGTAATTAATTTGATCTTCTCCAGTCATTAACTCAGATTCATAGTGAGCTCTCCACACATTGCTCTATTAATTCACTGGAGATCAGTTCTCAGGATTCATTCAGTTAAGCAGCACTGCTGGATTACATTTTAAAACCCTTTAAACTGGTTGTAATTGATGTCTGTTTATAGAAGCTTACTTTAATGGAGTCAACGTGAGATGAAAATCTACCATACTAGTCTAAGATAGTGCATTGCTGTTTAAAGCATGTCTCCAGAGGCATCCAGTTAAATAAGAGACACTGCAAAATAAAATAAATTCCTCATTAATCACCAACCTACTCTTGGCATTTTTAAAATAGTTTTTGGTCCTCCTGTCTACTGGTACCTTGGATACGAATCTAAAGTAGATCTTCTCTGTGCAATAACATGCATATTTGTTGGGTATTAAGACTTGATCCTGAACCCGGCCAACAAAGCTCCCGTAGGCTTCAATGTAAAGTCAACAAGGGTGAATATAAAGAGTAACTTGTCTTTCATTAAAATCTCAATGCAGCCAGCACTGTGGCTGTACTTCTCACTGTTAGACAGCAAACTGCTTGCAAGAAGCTCTTCCCAAAATCCTGTAGCAACAAGACATGGACATTAGCACCCTGCAGACTGTATTCTGCTGGTGATGCCCAGTGACTGAAGTATGGGTCGTATAATTGTTACTGCTGTTTAAATACCTTGACTTTAACTTCTGTCTTCTGCATAGCAACAGACAGTTACAGTACTGGCATTTGAAACAGCAAGCCTGAATACAGAGTCTGGTCAAAAATATACAGCTTGGAGTCACCACTGAAGCGATATAGGAGGAAGACTGCTATTTATTATATCTCAGACAAAAAAGACTGGAAATTCAACTGATCCTCTGCGGGCCATTAGCTTTCTGCATTCTGCTTCCACACTTGGACTGTCTCATACCTGGCCATCTCAAAGCAAAGACAGAGGAGCCTGTGTCTCTCTGTATCTATGTGGTCAGACATAACCTGTGTTACACGAGACAAAATATCTCAGGTAATGTTCTCTGAAGTAGCTCATTGACCACAGTGTCTCTGTTTATGGAAAACTAATTTGAGACCACACACACTTGCTTTTCTCTCTAAGCACTCGGAATTTTAGCTGAAATGAAGAACAATTTCAGATATTCATTTGCTCTGAAAATGAAACCCAAGGTCTCTTAGTTTCCCATCCAAAAGCCAGAAGCATCACAAACTAATATTCATCCAGAAAATAAAACAGCGCTTTTTGTTGGTCTCTGTGGCCACAGAAGGAAGATAAACCTATTATTAAATTATCTACTATTACATCTACTGTTATCTACTGTTCATTTGTAACTTCTTCACAGGGCTGTTGCGAGGCTAAATTAATAGCTTTAAAAGCTTGCAAGATCTTGGGTGGAAGATGTTATTTAAATGCAAAATCAAACCATTGCATGACATAGAGAAAAGATTCCTATCTTGCAGCACCCTTTTATAGAATAATGTGTTTCAGACATCTCTGCTTTGTGCACAAAATGCAAAGAAAAATGAGAGGTTTAGTAGGTGAGTTTAGTAGTGACAGTCTTAATATTCACAGGGCCAGATTCTCTTTTGTTTTACAGGAAGCAGGTTTGTGTAGCTCTGCAGGTAAACCAGTAAAGAAAATAGCACTCAATATGATAAATTTTTAGAGGCTATTTTATCTGCTCAGTTTTGTGTGTGCAGGGGAAAGATCATGTATATCTTGTATACACGAATAATAAAGGGATGGAAAATACTGGATACATTTTTTTTTCTCAAGTCCTAATTGCAGCAACATATTTACTCAGCATTCTTTAGGTCCCCTCAATCACTCATACTTGAAGTATGGCTTGAGTGCATAGGGACAGTATGTGCTTTCACAACAAGATGAGACAAATTGCAACAATCTTCTTTAATGTGATCTCATACCAGATGAGCTGAACAATACCAGAGGAAGCCAATGGCAAACTTGACTGTTTTCTGCCAAATAAAAGTGAGGTGGAAATGGAGGTCGGTGATTTTCTTGGTGATAGTGTTCTTGTCAGAAGTGAAAAGGAACTGGGGTGCTGCTCACAGCAAATGCAGTGGGTAATTTTGTTAAGTATACGTTAGTCACTGCAGCTTATAATATACAAAAAAAGCCCAACAATGTTGTTTGCCTCACCAAGATGGGAAAGAACCTACAAATAAGGCACAAGCAAAAAGCTGAAAAATAAAAGAAGGAGATGGCTTGGGCTTTTCTGTATCTACCTTTTTTATTTTTGTGGCATAAGCCACCATATTGTCTCAGCATCGTGAAGCTGTTTATAAGTTAATTCTGTCAACAGATAGGGAATGATGAATTCCAATTTAATGACAGGGAAACTCTTGCACAAGAAGGGTCTGTGGCTGGCTAAGTCTGTGACACACTGGGAAAGATAAAAACTTCTGAGATTCATATGAGAGACTTGATCACAATCTATCTCTTTCACCTGCTAACATGAAATGAAAATTCCTCAAAAGGTCAGACAAGTACCTAAACAGTTGCTTAATGATAATTTCCTCTGCTTTTGTTGAGTTTGGTGTAATTAATCACTGTGTTTTACTGGCAACCCTGGAGGTCACTCACCTAGAGTCCCTCCATATTTACCACACTGGGGCCTTTCTGCCACCAGCAGCTTCTCTTCCACTGATGTTGAACTATTTTAAGGGTGGAAGAATACTCTGAGTGTCAAAACCAATTTGCACTCTGAAAATGGAGACAATATTAGTGGTACAAGGCATCAAGTCTCAGCAGGCAGACAAATGACCACTGCAGTTCACCTTTAATGATTCCCTGTGCTCAATTCCCCTGTACTGTGAACAATGCAAATGTAGTTCCCAACCTGAATTACACCACAGGATCAGGGGCAGGATGCAAGCTGCTGGGAAATCCAAGCCTGTGTGAGGAAAGAGCTTTGAAGGTCAGCAGGTGGCACATGGACCTTAGCCCACCTTGCAGTGGGGTCCCTGGGGGAAGCCCTGATATCTCCTGTTTGTGAACTGCTCCAGGATCTCTGCATTCACCTGGCCATTGATCAGCTTCCATGGTCACGAGCACTGGCCAGCTGGCTTGCACAAAAGAGCAGCCTCAGACTCAAGGCTTTCAAAACATTTCAGCCCTCAGTAATCAATGTATTACTACATTAATTTACCACACAAACAATTCTCTCAAAGGACTGTTAATGGAAGTATTCCAGATAGAAATACTGGTGTTAAGGATCAACAGTCTATTGTCTGCCCAGAAGAGTAGCACCTTCAGCATTACCCAACTAGCATCCAGTTTGTATCTATTCACACCTAAATTCGGAGAGCTCTGAATGTTTGATTTGGAAGCACAAAACATGAAAATGTGAAATCCCTACCTACCCACCTCAGAAGACATAGTTCAGCTCCAGATAAATCACTAACTTCAGTGAATTCAACTGCATGTTTTATAGAGAGTCTGTTGTGACTGTATCCCACTGCTGTTGCTGTGTCTATACCTGTTCACCTGTCACACTGGGAAGGAGCAGTACTTTTCCTGTTAGAAATCAGTGACTCTTGTGCAAAACACATCACCAGATTTCACATGAACATCAGCTCTGTGAATGACTTTTGGTATAAACTAACACTCTATGTTAAATCTAGCATGCTGTTTCCATGGAGGCATGGGGACATATTTCACATATCTGCATGCAGTGATCTGCACAAGGATACATGAAGACCAAGTGCCTCCTTCAGCTGGAGCACTGGTGCTAGCAAAGGCACTGCTGTTGCCTCCAATACTTCTCCTGGGGCCTCACAACCAGAGTAATGAATGGGAGGAAAAAAAATCTTGCCTGCTTTGTTATGATGGAAGAGGAGTCTTTCCTAAACCTTCTTCCTGAGGAGCCAAGTCAGTGAGGCAAAACTGAAAACCAAAGGGATTTCCCCTCAGAGATTTAGAATGCTAATGGTTACATGATGGGTGAGAAAAGGAGAAAAATCAGGTTTGTGATACATTGCAAGTTCCAGTTATAACTACAGAGAGGCCACCATATTACTGGAATAAGGGCAAAATATCTTTGCTTTTTATTTTGGAGGAGAACAAGAGGAGTTATGGACTGCAAGAGAGTTTCTCTTTTCAGAAGATATAATGCAGTATTATACTGAAGTGAATATATCTTTCAAGTTTCAAATGTGAAAAGCAGTGCCATTTACTGCCCACAAGCCATAGAGCTCAGTGCGTAATAACAAATAGTTCTGTCTTCATCAATCCATACTGTTCTCAACAATCCTGCCCAAAGCTGCTTCTGGGTGATCATCAGAGTTTGATAAAGTGATTACTAGATAATGCTATCAAATAACTATCTCGATTAAACAAGTTACATGAGTCTTGAAGCACTGGAGCACTTTACGTGAGGAATGAGTTTCTCCTTCAAACCGCATAATAAAAATATATTAAACAAAATGGGTTTTGAACAGCATGTTGGAATTAGATCAAGAAGAATTAAGTTTGCATTTTCTGACTAGCTGCAAATCCGACAAACTACTTTCCCATGAATAATGCAATTACTTTAAGTAGCAGAATTGTTTTCCAGTCTCCTTTCTTTGTGGTTTCACTCTGTGTGTGAGATCTGTAGCAGGGTTGTTACACCTGTCACTGTGACTTTCTGCACACCTGGGCTATTTTATGATATTACATTGCAAATTTCCTCTTCTCTACCCAAAGTACAGTTACACAAATCACCCAGAAAACAATTTGCAGCTATTCGTGACTTTTACACCCAAAATGTCAAAAGCTGTTAAACATAATTTGAGCTCAGAGCCCCCATGTAATCCTGAGGTGGAGATGAATGAATTAATTATCAGAGTGCTACTGATTCAGATTATATGGGAAATCAGAGTATCCTGTGCTTTGAAGTATTTGGAGAAGCTGAAATGACCACCCAATAAATCGATGGTGGTGTTTATTATGTACTATTCATAAACAGAAAACAAAAATTTTACTATAGTACAAATATGATTATCTCGAAGACAGGAAACTCGGAATAAAGTCAGACAAGAGAATTCTAGGTCATCAAGAAAATCACAAATACAAATATTTGCTGGCTAACCCTCCTACAACTGTCCTCTGGATGCCATTCATATACAGACTGTTTAAAATCTTTTGGTTCAACTTCCTCCATAAAACAGACTAAAGATTAGTAGCCTTCTAGCAAGAGAGAGACCTGTCCTTTTCTTTGCTTAATTCAGCAATTTGTGATTCGTGCTTGTTTCCAGTTTNCTGGCACCCTCACTGAGAAAAAGTTCTTCCTTGTGTTAAGCCTAAACCTCTTGTGCTCCAACTTGCACCCGTTGCCCCTCGTCCTGTCATTGGACGACATTGAGAAAAGTCTGGCTCCATCCTCTCTACACTCACCCTTAACATATTAAACAACTCCTTCTTCACTTCCAGAATCAACACAACTGTGCCCCAGACTGCAATTCACATCCTTATTCTCATCACATATGACTGTCACCCTGTGGCACTCTGCCCCTGTCATGCCCTCCTCTATCTTCTGCTCCCTAACTTCCTACACCTGTCCCTGACATGTCAACTGTTGCTCAAGACCCAGCTACCTCCTCTTCATCCCAGCCCATTCCCCAGATCCATGCTCTTGCACTCATGCATCAACTAGTTCCTGAAACAATAATGGATTATTTTTGAAGAACCAACCAGTACCTTACACGCAACCCATTATTCCTCTCTGCCTTCCACACAGTAACTCCTACAGGGCATGGACTCCCTTTATATTTATGTCTTGTACAGCCCCAAGCACACTGTAAGCATTTAATGCATAAAATAAATAGCAAGAGACATGCAGCTCTGCTGGAGACAAGAGGGAGCATTGAAGAAGCCAGATTCAGCTAATCAAACTTGCATTGTGTGAGGTGGGGCTTCAACTTACAAAACAGTCAGAAAAGATAACTGGGGCAGGGAGAAGGAGACAGACAACTCTTAATATTGACCCAGGAAAGATTCTGACATGTCTTAATTTAGAGACCTGAAATAACCTTTCTGAGGACCAAGGCACTACCCATACATACATGGCAGGCATTTTGATACCCATCTAAGCAGCACAACTTCCATATGCACATGAAAATCTTTTGGGTATCAGAGTATTGTTTTAAAGACATCAAAGACAGAGAAATTTACCACAGTCCTGATTATTTAATGGATAATTATATGGGTTTTATCAAAATGCATCTTTTCACCATATACCTTCAGCCTTCTGTCATTTCAAGTTATAGCTTTTTCTGTTAGACTGATTTATTGTGTCTTTTACTGTAAGTTAGAAAGCTTCCCTCATTTAGGCAAATGTAGGTGGTGGTTTATTTTCTTTTTTTTACAGCTAGAGACACCAAACTTTCTAAGTTTCCACATTTGAAGCATACTTTCTAGCCCTCCATCCATATTTCAACTGCTTTCGTGTATCTTGGCCAATTCAACCAGTTCTGAGGGGTGTTTATCAGAAGTGTGCAACCGTTTTTGTGAGCTTCCTAGCAGTGCTATAACAGCAATACAGTCTCCCCCTCTTGTCTGTGCATAGAAATATCTCCACTCACCACTTTTAAGGCAGTGAAAAATAGTTTATATTGATTTAGTAGTTCCCAATAAGTTCCCATTTCAGTTCCTCTTCCGCCATTTAGTATGAAACACGGTCAGCCTTGATCTGGGGTAGTATTCATCATTTAAACAGTCATGTTGCATGATGCAAAAGTAAATGCCTTAACACACATGAGATTGTCATTTTGTTTGTGCTTTTTGTGGGGGAGATTTGTTTGCTTTATTGTTAGAATACTAGTATGCATTAGCTATTGCATCTTTGTGCAGACATGGGAAGACAGTCTTTACTGTCTTCAGTGAGCTGATGGCAAGTGAACCCAGAGCCCCCCAACCAGGTGTAACCTAACTTAGGGAAGTGACCTGCACCTGCTGTCCACCAGGACATTACAGAACAGCAGTCTCTGCATCTTTATGGTCTCACTGAGGAAAATGCACCTTTTCCAGCAAGGGTTCGTAACTGTATCTATCCTATTGACAAATTATTTCTGTTGACTAAAGTTCATCAAAATGCCAGAGATATATCTCTGAGTCAGTCAGGAAAAAAATAATTCCCTTGTTTTAGTTGTTTACTGTTTTAGCTTTCTATTATGTTATTCATGATTCCATCTTGATGGATAAATAGGATAGTACAGTAAGCAGGCTCTGAAGTTGTTCCAGACACACAGGTTATGTCTTAAAATCCAAGAAAATAAAAAGCAGAACAAATAAACAAACACATACCAGATCCCAACTAAATACTTCTGTTTATTCAGCTGGGCATCTTCTTTTGATCAAAGTTACCATGAATGCAAATAAGAGATATGGGGGTTGTTAATGAAAATATCATTGGTGGAGTCCATTTATAAATCACCACAGGTGAACCTAATGCTTTAGAGATCTGGAATGACAAGACCCTGCCCTAAGGTGCTTAGTCAAAATTAGATGCACATGGTGAGATGGTACCACAAACAGCAGAAAGAGGTGTGGATTAAGAGTGCTACAACAGGAAAAGAACATCATGTGCTGTCATACATTTCTAATAGATGCTAATGTGTCAGTTTTCTTCAGTCTTTGAGATAAAACAAATACACTTAAACACCAGGAATTAGAGGAGATGTTTGGAAAGAAAAAAGAATGACTTAACGCCCATCAAAGTAAGGGAAGTCTTCTTGTCTATACTGTGTTCTGTGGCAATTCCTACCAACTGAATTATGATGGGAAGAGAGTTAAAGGAGGGAAATGACAGAGGTTTGTCTACAGAAAGGTTTTATCACTCACTGACAACTCCACAGCATATGGAAGACCTGTTTAGTCTGTATTCTCTTACAGACAGATGGAACCCTTTCAGAAACCATTTACACTTTGGGAGAAATACTAGTGTTTCAGAACCAGAAACAAACTACTTTTTTCCTATGAAATTAAAATTAGAACACAAAAAATGCCCAAAACAAAACAACAAAATTACCATGTGAAAAAGATGAGGTCCTCAAAACACAGCATTTGAATAGTTTTAAAATTCTTTGCCATGGCAAGGAATCTTTCTTACCAGGTGTTTTCACAAGGTCCTTATACTTGAGTAGGATGCCTGGATGCTATATACTAAACCACAACTACAGGAAGAAAAATCACATCATTATATCTTAGAAATCCACCTGAGATTGATTTTTTTGTGTTCAAAGGCACATTTTGATATCACTATAGCTGATACAAAATTCCCTCTCTAAGGTGTGATGCTGGATCTGGGTCCCTCAGAATATTCATACAAGGAATAAATCATGTAGGGATGGGAGTCAGGGTCTTTGTTTCTCAAAAGTGTAAGACTGACTGCATGACATCAGACCTGTTTAACACGATACACAGTCTCCAAAAATGGCCACTGACAGACTATTATGATGGTAAGACTGATCCTTCCCTTGGCACATCATCCCAGGACCCAGAAATCAGGACTCAAAGGACTTCCTCAGCCTGAGGTCACATCTAAACCACTGAATTTAATTACTATGAAAAGCCACCAGGCCAATTCTTCATTAATTTATCTGGTCCCATTTGGAACTCATTTATAGTTTTTGCTTCCACAGCACCCTGTGGATACAAGTCCCACAATGAAATACACACTGTGAGAAAAACTATGTCCTTTTGCTTGTTTTGAAGCATTTTCTGACAATTCCAAGGGGTGGCACATGCTCAATAACTCATTCCTATTTAGGTGCTCTGTGCAATTCATGGCTTACAAACTTCTATACCCTACTCTATCTTTTCTGTTTTAAAAGTGAAGTTATCTATTTGATTTGCACTTGTCTAAAGTAGGGCATTCACTTTTGAACATTGTGGTCATCCTTCTCCGATTCTTCCCAGTTCTGTGATGTCCTGTGTCAGGGGTCAGCTGCCAAAACTGGGTAAGACACCCAGCATGTGGGCAAACTGTATCTGAAAAATAGCATCATGATGGGTTTTTTTCTTTTATAGTCTCCATTTCTTCTTAATAACTGTTAAAATTTTAATGGTCCTTTCTTATAAACTGACTTTGATGTCCCAGCTCACTGCAAAACTCATTATGGCCCTCACAAATATTTTCCAATTATTTAATTTCCATATAGTCTGGGCTGTGGTGATATGGAGGACTATTTGTGCTAATCAAGGGAATTTTGGGTGGCTTTGCTACTACTTTAAGAGGCATCTCCAAAATTGTCAACTGTAAGTCAAACAGGCTCCTACTCAGGGCTAAAATTTGTAAATGACATTTCCAAGATTTCTTCTTGCTCCTCACATGACAGTGGCTTCAAAACAGACAACTACAGTTGCAAAGCAGGCAAACAATAAACTGACCATTGCATTTGCAGCTCGTCTGCTCTTGTTTACTTTTCTCTGTTAGTCCCACAGCAGCATAATATGATTTCCTTATTTTATTTACAAACAAGGGTGAGTCACATCGTGGCACCAGATCCAGAATCAAAGACAAACTGTTCTTCAGTTCTAAATGATGGCTTAATCTGGCGAGATGAATCTTTATTGTCACACAAGATGGGCAATTCAGAGCTGTATTAAAATAAGGCATTTCTCCAAAGCTTCCTTTTAATAGAGTAAGTTCTGTCATTGTTGCTAAGCTTAAGTAGTTCTTTATCCTGAAAATACTTCATTGAAGAGAACATTTATGAAGGAAATTTGCATGACAGGTAGCTATGGAAGAAGTAAACTTTGAGTCCTTATATTGAAAACTGTATCCACTTGACAATCAGATCATTCTCCCTGAAAATTGTCTCAATTTTAAAACTTTAATTAAAAATAATCAAACACCTACTTTTTGAGAACAAAGATGTAAAAACCGTTTAGCAAGCCCACACGCATTCAATTATTTTAATCTTTAGATGTAAGTCAATACTTGGAGCACTTTAATCATTTTTGATTCTCTTCCTTGAACTCCCTCCAATTTATCAATGCCTTTTTAAATACAGATTCTGTAAGATGTAGTGGAGCCATTTTTTATAAAGAAATGAGTGGCCATTAGCAATCTGCTCAAGTGAAAATAAATATTAAAGATGAAATATACTTCTGAATACAGTAACTATTATGTCATGTTGTTGAAAATCAACTTTCCCCCTTTTTTGAAAACCAAATACATCTTTCATTAGAACTGCATTCAATGGACTTTTTGAGGCAGTCATATGGATGTGAGATTCGAAGTCAGAGGGAAGAACAGGGCAAAATACTCCAGTACTGGGTCCAGTATTATTCATTATATTCATCAATGACCTGGATGAGGGGGTAGAGAGCACCCTCAGCAAGTTTGCTGATGACACCAAACTGGGAGGAGTGGCTGACACAGCAGCAGGCTGTGCTGCCATCCAGAGAGACCTGGACAGACTGGAGAGCTGGGCAGAGAGAAATTTAATGCAATTTAATAAGAGCAAGTGTAAGGTGCTGCATCTGGGGCACAACAACTCCATGTATCAGTACAGGCTGGGGGCTGATGTACTAGAGAGCAGCTCTGGAGAAAGAGACCTGGGGGTCCTGGTGGACAGGGGGATGACCATGAGCCAACAATGTGCCCTCGTGGCCAAGAAGGCCAATGGCATCCTGGGATGCATTAAGAGAAGTGTGGCCAGTAGGTCAAGAGAGGTTCTCCTCCCCCTCTACTCTGCACTGGTGAGACCCCACCTCGAGTACTGTGTCCAGTTTTGGACACCTCAGTTCAAAAAAGATAGAGATTTGCTGGAGAGAGTCCAACGCAGGGCCACCAAGATGATTAGGGGAGTGGAGCATCTCCCTTATGAGGAGAGGCTGAGAGAGTTGGGGCTCTTTAGCCTGGAGAAGAGGAGACTGAGGGGAGACCTCATTAATGTTTATAAATATGTTAAGGGTGAGTGTAGAGAGGATGGAGCCAGACTTTTCTCAATGTCATCCAATGACAGGACGAGAGGCAATGGGTGCAAGTTGGAGCACAAGAGGTTTAGGGTCAACACAAGAAAGAACTTTTTCTCAGTGAGGGTGCCAGAGCTCTGGAACAGGCTGCCCAGGGGAGTTGTGGAGTCTCCATCTCTGGAGACACTTAAGACCCGCCTGGATCTGTTCCTGGGTGACTTGGTCTAGGTGATCCTGCTCAGGCAGGGGGGTTGGACTAGATGATCTTCTAGGTCCCTTCCAGCCCCTAATATCTGTGATTCTGTGATCAGCAGATATATAAGCTTGGTCAGATCTGAGTTATGCTACAACTCTGCCAGAGTCAAACAAATCTTAGCTGCAGCAGGCTTTAGGACTGTACCATTTTCTGCATTATTCACAGGCTAATTAATGATCAAATAATGTTTGGGAAATTAAAAAAGTGGAAGCAGTCAAGCAAATCAGTATGTCCTACTTGTGCATACTGGCCTATGCACATTAAAGCAGTTCTTTACCTTTCATTCCCTGTATAAGGATATCTTGTTTCTGCAGTGTGTGAAACTATTAAGTTGTTCCTTTCAAAGAAGACACACTGGACAGAGTTAACTCTTGGGAGCTGCTGTGAAGCAGCAGGTGGATGTGGTCAGCAGGATCAGCAAACACAAACAACCCTGCACTGTCTCCCAAAGTGACACTGATGGAAACAAAGCCTCAGTCTGTGAAGACAGGTCACTGACCTTGGCAGCTGAACATGGGCTCAGCCTAAGTGATGGTACAAGACCAAATACAACCTCCAGCTCCTTCAAAAATCAGACCACGGTGGTGAAATTGCCATAAGCACATTACTGCTTATGAGATCACTATTCTACAGGACATCCAAGCACACAAAGTAATCTATCTGGAAATGGATATATACTTTCTCTGTTGCTTACTTAGAAGAGAAAAATGCAAGAAGCACCAATGGTTCCAGATCAGAGCAAAAAATTTGGGTTTGAAGTTATATTCTCAATTTATTTGTTAGTACTTCTATGACCACAGATATTTTAGATGTACTTGCTACGTGAGGCACATTTCAGGCTGGTCACCTAGAAATTGAGGCATTTGGAGCTTATGGCTTTCACTTCATCTTTATTTTAATATATTCAAAGTGCTCTGAGAGTTTTGGAAGGAAAACCTTTTGTTTTCAGTTAAAAAAAAAGTCAAAATTATTTGTTGACACTTGAGGCCGAATTCACCCATCTAAATCTGCATCTCAATTTATCTTAGACTCTGTTGGTAGCCATTGGACAATTACAGACATTTCTTGCAAGTGACTCACACCTCAATCAGTTTATTCTGTTTCTATGTGTGTTACTATGTGTGCATTTAGTTCAGATGGCACTTAGGGGGACCATGTTCCAAAGTACATGCCTCAAGTAAAGTTAGGTGTGAAGAATTGAGGCATTTGAATCATAGAAACTGCATTGAAAATTTCACCTCTCTTTCAACAGACAATGGAAGCCTGATGGACTTTTCAACCTGCAGTGAGACCACCTTTGGGATTATCAGCCTTTCTGGAGAAGCCATCCCCAGCATCTTGCGTTGAGGTTTTACTAGAAGTTAAATGTGGTGCTCACCTCCAGCTTCAGTTCTGGCTTCCCCTGTCCTCTCAGCACTTCTGGCAAAGGAGACAACCACCCTGAGAATTCATTCCTGCACCTCAATCAGGTGTTCCCTCTATAGTGAGGTGGGAAAAAGATTTTAAACCTGGTGCNCCAAAGACACCTGTCCTTCCTTCTCAGCAGAACCATTTTACACTTTCTTTCTTTCTTCCATTTTACAAGCATTATGACCAACATTAGATTTCAACAGTCATCTCCTTTGCAGGCTGCATTCTACTTCCACTACACCAAAACAAAAAGTTAGGAAAATGAATAGTACTCAGTAACACACTGCCCAGCTAAAGTTCCTGTAAAATCATTATTAATTTCAAATCAGCTAGGGGAAAATAAGGAAAAAACAGCTACAATATTTCAGCAGTGTCCCTTTGTTTCTGAAATAGTCCAAAAAGAGGCTTGTTNTGGAGCTTATGGCTTTCACTTCATCTTTATTTTAATATATTCAAAGTGCTCTGAGAGTTTTGGAAGGAAAACCTTTTGTTTTCAGTTAAAAAAAAAGTCAAAATTATTTGTTGACACTTGAGGCCGAATTCACCCATCTAAATCTGCATCTCAATTTATCTTAGACTCTGTTGGTAGCCATTGGACAATTACAGACATTTCTTGCAAGTGACTCACACCTCAATCAGTTTATTCTGTTTCTATGTGTGTTACTATGTGTGCATTTAGTTCAGATGGCACTTAGGGGGACCATGTTCCAAAGTACATGCCTCAAGTAAAGTTAGGTGTGAAGAATTGAGGCATTTGAATCATAGAAACTGCATTGAAAATTTCACCTCTCTTTCAACAGACAATGGAAGCCTGATGGACTTTTCAACCTGCAGTGAGACCACCTTTGGGATTATCAGCCTTTCTGGAGAAGCCATCCCCAGCATCTTGCGTTGAGGTTTTACTAGAAGTTAAATGTGGTGCTCACCTCCAGCTTCAGTTCTGGCTTCCCCTGTCCTCTCAGCACTTCTGGCAAAGGAGACAACCACCCTGAGAATTCATTCCTGCACCTCAATCAGGTGTTCCCTCTATAGTGAGGTGGGAAAAAGATTTTAAACCTGGTGCATAGCAAAGAGGTTCTGTCTAAGCATGTATCTACTCACCCAGATATTGCTAAAGCCACTCAAGCTTCCTGGAAAAGAATTATTTCTTTGAAGGTGGACTATGCTGATCTTAAATTGGACATGTCTATATTACTTCCTGCAAAACTGCGTATCCTTTCTCAGGGGCATAAATTTCTTTTTTATGACTACAATGATGCAAAGCAATTTTAAATGCCCGGAGGAGAGAACTAGAAAAGACGAATGAAAAGGAACTGAATGATTCATTAGATTCTGAAGAAGATTTGATGAGGAATTCTGTAATTCTGGACTTTTAATTTCATTGTGCCTCTCTCTATTACTTTTTCCCCTTCTTTACCTTCATGGAGCTTCATAAATACATAATTTTTAAGAGCTCCTTATCTTGCAGCACATAGTAAGAAATATAACACTGTTTATTCTGTTTGGACAGTACATTTGGGTTTTGAGGTTGGTGATTTATCAGTCTTCTCAGGTATTAAGTATACCTGTATACCTGGAATGTCCTGATTCCTGTTTCAGTAAAATTATGCCTTTGACATAAATTTCTTACTATTTTTGAACTTTATAGCATTTTCTATAGGTAGGAGATGAGTGCTATGACCTCTCTGCTTATTTGCTCAGGTATTGGCTAAAATCTCTCCTCACTCACATTGCTCCAAGGCATAGGAGTGCTGCTGGAATCAGTGGAGCTGTTTTGGATTTACACCAACTTCTGAGCACAATGTTGCTAGTGTCTGTACCTAAGAATTCTTAAGGATATTTTTACAGTTTGGATCAAACTATGAACTTCATCATATAATAATCTGTATTTTGGAAGGCTGAGATTTTTCCTGATACTATAACTGCATAACAGTCTCTCAGCTGTTACAAAGAATACTCTTACCAATGTATGTGAGATGAGGTTCCAGCCTCCTCATTACAAATCTGATTTGATTCCTTTTGGTTTCAATAGGTTTTGGCTTGGTTTTAGAGCATTCCTCTAACCCACCTGCTCTGAAACCTATTCCCTTTAATCTTACTACAGAGATTTGCTTTATTTCTGTGTTCAGCTCTATTCTAGGCTAAGGATCACCTGCAAACCAGCTACTCAGAAGTGACCAAATGCAAAAAGAAACTTTCATATTATTGGACAAGGTAATAGAAAACAAATCAAATATCTTAATTTCCTCATTATAAACTGTGAATAGTTGAGCAGAAGTATGAATTATTCACATGTGCAGACATTATATGCATAAATTATCCTAACACTCATATTCATACAGAATATTTCCCTATACAACTTTGTTATTTAAAACATTTTTATTTTTGTCTACAGGTCCTATCAGCTACATTTTCAGAGAACCAAAGACACCTGTCCTTCCTTCTCAGCAGAACCATTTTACACTTTCTTTCTTTCTTCCATTTTACAAGCATTATGACCAACATTAGATTTCAACAGTCATCTCCTTTGCAGGCTGCATTCTACTTCCACTACACCAAAACAAAAAGTTAGGAAAATGAATAGTACTCAGTAACACACTGCCCAGCTAAAGTTCCTGTAAAATCATTATTAATTTCAAATCAGCTAGGGGAAAATAAGGAAAAAACAGCTACAATATTTCAGCAGTGTCCCTTTGTTTCTGAAATAGTCCAAAAAGAGGCTTGTTGTTTTTTTTTTTGTTGACTATTTTAATGTCAAATGCTGGAATGTTATTCTCATCCCCTCTCTCCCCCATTACTACTTAACTGTACTTAGGTAATTCAGAAAACCACTGACTTGGGAATTTCATTCCAGACCCTATAAATATGCTTTTGCAGCACAACTCAATAGAACTGCCTTTCTCTGTAATGTGTTTGCTTGATTCAGAGTATGTACATCTATATCTAGAGAAAGAGACACACACTGCTCGAGGTATAGGTATAGAAAAAGGTATGGCTATACATTTGTTAAATCAATCAAATACTTGAAAGGAACCTAGGATGTAGCTCTGGCACTTATCTGTTTTAACTAGTAATTAATGTCACAAATTCAAAAATATGTATGCATTTTTTTTTACAGTGAACGAATTATTGCTATTATATGCTTCCAAACATCAATAAATCTGAGAGGAAACTCTTCTGGTACCAAAAACAACATCAGATTCCTGAAAGTCAGATTTCACTCAGTCAACTAAGAGGCAATTTAAAAATTAGACTGCTTAAAGTTCACTTAAACCAACGAAAAGTTCCTCTCCAATGCTGACCACCATTATTCTGCAACACTGAAGAAAAAGTTGCTCTGTCTAAAAAAAAAAAAAAGTCAGCTCTGTCTAAACAGGGACACACAAAGTGAAAAACCACATCATCTAAATGAGAGCATAGAAAAGGAGAGGCAACAGTATACAGAGGCAAAATATATGGTTTTCTAAACAGGACCATAGGAAATAGCCATCTGGAACCTAGCATGTCAGCTGGATTCAGAGAGGATCCAAATCTCACCTCGCATTTGTTAATCCATCCATTTTTTATTTGTTTTCACCCAAACTGTGCTTGCTGGTACACGGGCCACAGCATGCAAGCTACTCACCTCATCATACATCTTCATGATTTAAAAACAACAGCTGCCCCAAACACCTCCTCTGCTTCTGCCTCCACCAATCTCACAGCCAGATACCCTTCAGACAGTCATAACCCAGAGTCCCTGGTCCCTCCAGGAGCAGCAGTGCAGTCAACGTGCAAGAAATCTGCATTTTGCTCATGGAAATCCTGCGGTTGTGAAAGGGCCCAGATTTCAGATTTCCACCTTCTAGAACCAAAGCTGCCTAGACTGTGACGTTCAGGTGGGAACCTGCTGGGCTAGTGTAACTAAAAAGCATTTCAGAGGACATTTAACCCTTCTCAATTATACCACTAAATGCTTCTCCAATAATGGGTCAATTTTCTACATGTGGGAGAAGATACAAAAGTCATCTCACATCTGCAGAGCTGGGCAGATAGTCTCTGCCTTCAAATGTTATCATTTATGGTACTTGGCTTTTCACACAGCCTTCTTACAGCAAACATAAGGGACACAACCTAATGCCTTCAAGCTTTTAGCTTGGCCAGTCAGCCAAAATTCTTTAGAAATGCCCATTCTCTTTTCTAAATCAGTGTATTTCTGTTTAAAAGCTCACCTTCCAAAATGCTCAGGGCCAAGGCTTCCACCATGCAAATACAAACATCTTTGCTTAGTGCCCTTTTTAAAACTGCCCACAAATTCAGATGCCTACAGATTTATTCAAAAGCCAAACCTATGTCACATTTGTAACATTATTTCTATATTATCATCCTACAATTCTGTTAAAACTGGCAGGCTGTGATTCTTCTGTCAGTACAACTTTCAATGTTTTTCTGATCTAACCATTTGTTTGGGGTTTTTATTCAGTGTGACCTATAGTGTGTATATAAATATATATATA